>JAHZNB010002122.1:0-32093 GCA_027744295.1 Callyntrura guangdongensis | reverse complement strand
ACAGTAATATTACGTTAGAAAACAATCTTGTTTAGACAATGCTTGACTTTCCTTATTGAAATTGGTAATATGCTTATGCATGAGTCATTGGAGTGTTTTATTTTATTGCTTAGCAATGATGAGTTTTTCTGTTCATTTCATCTGTTCATTTACCTAGACGCAACATTGCTAATAGGCATTTTTTCTAAATTAATTGCTATAACTTGTACATTTACATTCGAACTAAAATGATTAATGATATTTTTGTACTTAATGTGATAGTGTGAGGAGTCCACACTGTGGACTGATTCAATCATTACTGGTAGCTTATTTGCGTCAATTGTTTTCCCAATTGGTAATATTGGTATGTATTTCTGTGGTTAACGCCATCTCCTCTCACATAATAATAAATAGCATTTTATTAAACTCAACAACAGTAAAACATGGTCTCACTGAGCAACCAAGGTTTTAACTGTCTAATCATTGTTTTCAGTTTCCAGCAAAACAATATTGAACTCTGTTCTGTCCGCCTGATTGCATACTGCATGATTGTGAAAACATTTCGGCTTCTAATTTTCAATTACAGACGTAGGTACGTATGTTTTTTCCCCGTAAGCAAATGTAGTCAATCATATTCGTTAATCCAGCTGGTTTCAAAGCTATTTTTTACTTCATTAAAGAACTTGCTGCACATATAAAATGAGTCAGATTTTATCTACATGAATCGGAAATTTATAATATCAGTGATGTGAAACCTGACATTATGAGTATCGACACGCCAGGGCCAGGGAAATGCATTTAGCGTTCAGATGCTAACATGAAATGAACATGACATGACCTTATTTAGTGGTATAAATAGGTGTGTATTATCAGTGCATGTATCAGTATCAGTACACGTGTTGTAAGACGGCAACCATGCCGCAGCCAACAATTGTCATATAAAGCCATGTCGCTGTGACTAATTAAAATCGTTTTCCAAATCACAGGCATATAAACATCATGCAGTGCAATCATATGTAAGCAAATTTAAAGCAACACAAGTCATTTCCAACAACATCTTTATTGTCTATCAACAATATTATTTTAGGTGAATTATTCTTTTTTTATGTTTTTACTCTCGAATATTAGAATACACAACAAACTTTGAGTTTTATATACTCTACTACTCTTTGATAATTCCGTTGCATTCGATTGTTAAATATGATCTGATTATAGATAATCGAGATGCATCGTGATACACGTGAAATATACATCATTCTTCTATACATTTTAATTACTAGATTAATTATGTTATTATATTGTTAAATTAATAGTATTGTGGTTGTCTCTTGCATAACTTATCCTAAATAACTATCCACTTGACTTACTATACACATTTTAATAGCATCATTTAATTATTCAAATGTGATTATAATATTCTTAAATTCCAAAAAGCTGTTGGCTAAATGCAATAGTCCTATTGAGTTACAGCTAAATATACTTCTTATCAGGTATGACTATTTTTTCTTTATAAATATATATATACGAAGGTAATAATAACTTTTAACGTATTTTATTCTTTTAGTTACAAAGCTGAAGTAAATAGAAGATACCATTTCTTGAATTATGTGGTGAAATGTTATACGTAATAGTAATTTATAGTTTTATTCATAAAACAGAGCATCTAATCCATTGTCATTTAATTCTTATTATGTGTACCTACTTCGATTTGCCAATATTCCCCTGTGTAGGCATCAATAGATTATACGCTTATGCAGCAATACGCAGCACCCAGCTCAACTATTTTTAAAACAAATCTGACCTAATTCAATATCACTTTAAAACAATGTAAATCGATTTTTTTCTTTAAAAATTAATATTCATTATTGTTCATTTTGACAGAAACACATATCCATTTCCTATTCCATTTAGAATTGATTCCTGACAAAAATGAGCCCGACTACAGCTCAGCTATAGTTTAATTATATATTGCGATATGAGAAAACAGTCCATTTTGAGCTTGCACAGAAATTTTAATTTTTTCAACAATAATTATCCAATATGTCGTCTTCATTGTTACTTTACTTGAAGGGAAATTTCGTCTTGCTGCACAATAAAAACAAGTAGCTATTTCTCTAAAACGGGCAGAACCTGAACCCTAAGTTTATTGTTTTACAGATTCTGACAAAGACGTCAAAATATTTTTTACGCAAAACACAAACAAATGTATTATAAGCCAGTAGTTAACGGAAATAGCAATTTTGGAAGTTCGACGATATTTTAGATACAGTTAAGAAGCACAACACAGGTAGAACCTCATTTATGACATGATTCAATGGGTTTGTCTATCCCCTCAGCTTACTATTGGTATCTTTTCTTCATAGTGTAGTGTTTGACTAGTTAGCAACCTATAGCACACAATATCGCCCGCAGGGGCTTATCATATCATATTGTTTCGAAAGGAACTTGACCAGTACATCGTCTTTGTTTGAATTGTTTTTGCAGCAGATTTTATGGTTACAATATATAATAAGTAGAGTAGTAACAATTAATTTATAATACACCAAACCACTCTAACATACGTATTACATTGACGGCGGCTTTGACTCATAATAAACCGCATCTTGAGATAAAACTGTCTTAGAACATGGAATATAATGTCTTTGCATAATTTCAATGTTTATTTAATGCAAGATATGATTATAAATTAATATATATTGTTTGTTTTACCGATACCATTACCATTAACAACACAACGTCGTCGCTGACAGGCGATACATAAAATCAAGGTACAAGGAAAATTATTATATACTTTGTAAACAACACATAATGTTTTCGTATAACATTTTTTTTAAGTGAACCCCCACTCAGAATTCACTGGAGACTGCCGAAAGCACTAAATTATATGGATTTAAATGTAACTCTTATGGAATGACTAGTTACAAATACAAACGATTGCTTATAATTATTATCAGAACAACTTTAATGAAATTTAAATGCACATCCCAACTTTCTGTAAGAAAGTCATTCGTATAGTAATTTTTACACTTGAAAACATTATTGCATACATAAAAATTAGACACAAATGGTAAGAGCCATAACCCATTAACAACACCGACACATGTACATAAACGCTATAACTTATTTGATATTTCCTAATTAATGCACATCTTCTACGTTATTAGTCATTCATTGCCGTAGCAATTTATCAGTATTTGTTTTCTTCTAATAATCATAATAATAAGTAACAGTAATAATGCTTCAAGAAGGTACTTTCGTTAACCATCTTGATTTCATTGGTCGCCCATTGTTGAATGAGTTATCCGAATCGGATTTCAGTTAGTATTTGTTCTACATAAAAATAATACTTGAGTCTTTTTATATAATTATATAAAAATCTAATATTGAATATGTGCAACTGAGGGATTTCTTTCATAGTGCAAAGGATATATAAACGTGTTTTAAGGAAACAGTGTGCATGTGCAAGAGAAAGCATGTACCTAAAATAGACCATATTCAACAGTCAAAAACTATTCACGATTATTCGCCATCTCACTTTCTTCGCGGTAGTAGTAATTCTGAAAAATGTCTTAGTAGCTTAGTAAATTATTTCCGTTTCAACTTAATTTTGTTATATTTTGTTCAGACAGTAGGCATAAACTATGAGCTGTGTAATAAATAAGGAATGATGCGATCCCAACACAGGTTCTACTGGCGTGAAATACTACCATAATGGTAAGGTTTAGGTAGTCACTAGTTCGTTCAACATTAGATTTATGTTTATCTACAGGCACCTAGGCCTTGTATTATACTAAGTGTTGTGGTATTCAGTACCTTTATAATAGAAACTAGTAGATACTAACAAATACTTGCCGTCAAGTTCCAGACAACATTTTATTACAATAATACAAAGTTTAACCGCTACTGAAGTTAACAGACTACTACAAATTTCAAACTATGATAAAGCTGCTCATAAGGAGTATCGACAATAGTACGAACAGAAAAAATCTTCTATCCAAATCGAATATCTGCACATTTAGATAAGTACATGCAACTTTACAAGGAAGCAAACTTATTCGTAATTAATTCACTACAAAGTGACTACATTTCAAAATGACTTTCACTGAGAGTCTTCAATAATGAAAACTTTAATAATGATGACAAGAATTAGTGAATGTGACCAATTAGTGCAATAAATACACAGTGTATGCACACAACCTGAGTTTATTGTGTAGCGATGTAATGCTCCTTCTTTACATTTCCGCTTCCAAGTTTCCAAATGGCTTCTTCTTAAAGTTACTATCACAATCTAATACATTAGTTTGTCCAAAAGTAACCTGATTTTTACTGAACCATCCGCTCCACAAGAAAACAAACGGCGACTACCCTCCAATGACAGTTGGGTTACCCCTTGGCCTGGAATGTTTTTAAAGAAACCGGATCTTGAATGTTCCGCTGGAAAAACTGCTCGAGCTTTCCCGTTGAAATCCCACACTTTAATATCTCCATCAGCAGCACCAGTACAAAAGAACTCCTCCGATGGATCCAAGCACAGACATTTTATTGCGCTTTCATGACCTGAAAGATGGAAGAATATATTAGTACTCCCAAATTGTCTATAGCAGCCATGATCAACCATTGGCATCTTAGGATAGAAAGTAGTACCTTGAAATCTATGGCGCAAGGAACGTTGACGAATATCCCATATACAAACAGCCCCTTTCTTACCAGCTGAAATTAAGCTTTGATGTTCTTCAGAATAAGAGAGGGCCACACATCCCTGAATAAAAAGATCACAGTTGCCTTAGTATCATAATCATGATTATAGGAACCCACAAACTCATTGTGTGAACAAGCAGAATATACAAAACATCTAAAGTCCTTCTGTCCCAGTCAAGTTACCAAAATTGTCATTGCCTCATAGTTATATAAACAAAATTTTTGACCAGTCTGCTACTTTTAAGATTGATTATTATGGTCCTCGCCAGCTCTATGTACCCTGGGAAACTATGTACTGTTTACGTAAACCCCACCCTCCCTCGGTAGATAGCCGTGGTTTACGGTTTAATTATGACTCATAATTTATGAGTAATACCTACAGTGTTACCAGGATAAATTCCTGACGTACATTGTCTATAAATTTTGTCATATCGGATTGTACATTTCCAACTAGAAAATGTGATGGTATAGTTTTTACCATGTGGCATTTTTTTTAAATAAAATGTTTGAGTTAGTTCTAAAGATTTTTTCTGATTTTATACGACTCAATTTTATGACGAAGATGACATAAAATGACCAATAATTTTTTCCCATGCAGAAGTAAAAAACACGCACTTAAAGTGGGTACGTGGGTAGTGGCTAAAACGGTCTAAAAAGAAAACTAAAAACCAAATTTTCTATTTCTTACGACTTTTTGTAAAGAATGTCAGTGTCAATCCAGTGCGTGCTTTTCTCGCATCAGGTCCGAAGATGTAAAAGCTTATACACATTTTTACCTACCTGTTCATGGCAAGTGAAAGAAGCTATCTGCGCTTTCTTCATGGGCATAAGCGTATCCCATAATGCTACATTTTTGGACTCCGTGCTTATTCCTCCACTAGTCAATTAAGCTAGAACTCCCAAGAAAGACGAAATCACTCGTTTGTTTCGAGTGACACTGAACAGTCTGTAAATTTAAAAGAAATTTTAAGTTATGTATATTTCATGCACTAATAGTTAACCAATGATTCATCACGATATATATTTAGTTGAATCTTACATAAAAAGGCCGCGGATTGGCTCCAATTTGCCATAGGCTTAGTCTTCCGTCACCTAGCAAACGGGTAATGAGAAATAAAATGTAAATAAACAATGTTGAAAAGTCAATAAAGGGAAAAGAATTCAACTAACCATCAGACACTCCAAACTTGTTTCCATGAAATCGGATGCGTGTGACTTTAGCAAACGTTCCAGGCGGTCTTGGTACTGCTACTGGCTGAGCATGAGAGTACTCCCACAATCTTACCGAGCCATCTTGGCTTCCAGACAAATCTATATACAACATTCATAAATAATTTTACTGATTTCACCCCGTCCCTAGCGAGTAACTGTACACACCTTTGGCATTGAGGTACAAGTATATAGTACTCTATTTTAGTGGGTGAGAAAAACTCGGCAAACCCAACTCCCCTTCTGACAATTACAGCGACAAACGAAGATAAAAATTCTGGTATCCGTAACGTATATTTTGACAGTTAACGGAAATAAGGATACGTTGTAGTGTTGCAAAATGGCATTGTACTGTCACCATAAGAACAGTCTACTACTGTCGAGTACGAGTAAAAGTACTTACATAACGTAACTTAAAATATAATACTTACATAATGGCTGCGTAGGATGTGATGCCATTCTTCGAACACCATCCACACGATGCTTCAGTATCTAACAACAAAAATATAATCGTTCTTGAGCTTCCAGTTGACTACATTATAAATTCGTACAAACAAAAAAGTACGCAATTTTATTCTGAGTTGACCTCTGATCATAAATCAGAAAATCTTAAATAAACAGTTTGATAAGAATAAAATATGTGTAAACACACTCTGGTAAACTACTTGACAACATGAAATTAAATGCTGACAGTAAAACTTATTATTACCGAATACACGCCTCGCGAGTTCTTTGTTATTTGTACTCAGTTAAATCTCAGAATAAAATCACCATACATCTTATATCTGGTTAAAATGTAGCGTGCACACTCAAGAGATGTATAAATTTACACAAATCATAAGTCCATAAATAAAACCACCAACAAACTATGTACAACAAACCAGGAACGTGTCCAGTTTAAATGTCAAATAAATACAGCGCGGTAATTAAAGATGGACAACGTAAAAGATGGGGGCTATTTAGAAGTGAAGTTACAAAAAGCTGCTAAAGCGAGGTGTTACAATAAAAACCTATGAAACGAGAAATTATTTTAACAAATTTCAAAGTTTAAAAAATTACATATTCGCTTACTACAAAACGTATATTAACATAATTAAATCATCCTTAAAAACTTATTAGAAACTTGGATATAAACTAATCAAAAGTGAGCTTATTGTCTGAACAGGTGTACATATTTAAACAGCCTGAAATTATTTACCGGGACCATAAACCGTCTGGAACGCTCATAGACATACTGGACAAAGTTAGGATTTGTACAACCATGGAAAGTCACTCCTTTTATCTAAGTGATGTGGTATTCATATAGTATTATCAGCAGCAACATCAGCAGCGAAAATGTATAATAAAGTCAAGAGAAAGACACATTCTCAGATACATTTCCATAATATTATATTAATAGCATTTTTTGTTAATAAATGCATTTCTCCCAATAATTAAAAAGTTTGCACAGAACCAGAATATAATTTTTTTAAAGTGATTACAAACTTTTGGTTTTAATATTTATGAATGGACATACGAAACTAAAAATACACAAACTTACCAAAGAATGGCTACCCTTTTGAGGTTTCTCCACATTTTCGAGTATCTTACGATCGGTAGGACTCTGTACTACTAAATACGATGAGTTGGATAACGTCTCTGGATCTCTGCACATAAACAGCAAGGCGAGAATGAATTTTTATGTATCACAAATAGGAAATTAATTTTAAATATTTGTTTTAAGGCTTTACTTGTATAAATTGATAAGGTCTAATTCAAATTGATCTTCATATTTCCAATTTTCCATTTGCAACAAAACGCTGACGTCCAGTTCTTGAATTTCTTTAGGTGTTGCAATGGCCATCAATCCAGTACCCGACTGATGAAGTGATAAAATTCATTCATTAAAGTATAACTGTACAGTACAAGTCAACATTTAAAAATATTCCGTTTGAATTTTGATAACAATACTTACTTGATTTAAACAGAATGCAGATATGGATTCATGTTCTTTATGAACAATTCTGACAGGCCCCGATGGTATACACTCGTCTTCCAAATCTTCGCCAGTACCGTCTTCTTTTTTAACAGTTCGTCCCTCATAACTGATGATATCACCAAAAATGGAGAAAGTGTCATCTGGACGTTTTTTCCCAAATACAAATCGAATAAAATAGTTTTGAACATCCTCTTCCCTAACTAGAAAATTCCACAGTCTTCTAAGGCCGAACGTTGTTTTCTTCGATCTGCAAAGTTGGATATCCATATTTAGGTACAGTTTAAAAATAAACGTTATTGAAATGTCTTATTTTCAAAATAAGAAACGACATCTAACTTTAATTTTGACTGCAAAGAATGCTTACAAGAAAGGCGTGTTAGTCGGCTCTAGTAGAGCTCTGTACTTGTGAATTGGTGGTCCAGACAAATTTTCTACGGTAGCGTTTTGCAGATAATTCAATGGCGCAGGAGACACCAGCTCCAACTCTTTAAACAACTGCTGCTCCCACACAGTAAATACCCTCATCACTCCATCAAGGAATGGACTTATGTGAGAAAGCTCAGTAGCATCGATTCCAGCGATCTCTACGATTCGTTCCAACTCTTTTCTAGCCAACTTAACAGCGGCTAAGCGCATTAACCTCCACGAGTACGAGAAAGGGTCTTCTCCTTCTGCAGTCCGAGTATCCCTTGTGTTGTTCTGCACTTTAGGTTCCCAACCCATTCCATCGTCCTCTTCCTCTTCATCATCACCTTCCTCTTGCAGCTCTTCCTCGTCTTCGTCAGAATCTGCAAATGTAACCGTTGCGTGACCAGCCCCAGTGCTGCCACCATCTACTGAATCCCTTTCTGGTGCCTTTGATTTTGGTTTTCCCATTAAGTAACCAAAAATTGGAATTTCTGGAGGAACAAACTTTTCCCGGAAGCTGGGCCTTTCCTCCTGTATATCAGGTGATAACCAAACAAAATAGATCTGTTAAATGAAATAACCTAAAAAGCTTTTACAGCACACATATTATACTATAAATCCCACTAGCACATAAACCCCAAATCGCCAAAATTCCCAAGAGAGAAGCATACAACACAGACAAACAAGTATTCTTGCCTTAGCAGATGCTGTAGGCGTTCTCGGACTAGTAAGTGTAAATTGTTGACCCAACAACTTCATGTTAAACTTCATGCGTGCTTTATTCAAACTAGCAAACGTTGTCCACACGGAAGACGGAGATGTATCACCACCATCTTTATCAGATGACGTGCTGTTGTGGGACTGAGGCTGAGAGAGAATGCACAGGAAAGGCAAGAATAATTTCCAAATTAGTACAACCAAATTACAATCTAAACTCTCTAAACTGATAAGCATACTATAACTAAATGCATATTAGATTATTAGATAAAACGCAATAACGCATGAAACTAGGTTTACGGTAAACATCAAACAACACCAAAGTAGATACTGTGTAAGCCTTTTCTTACATGGAGTTGGTGTATGGCTGGAAGCTTAATTTGTCTCTTGGTTCCTCCCCCAAATATTGAGGCAAACGCATAAACGTCCATCTTTTTCGCCAATAGACGAAATATGGCTTTGGCGTCACAAATGGCAATGCTATGAACAAATATACTGGAGAAAACAGCTGCATAGCATTCAACGAGCAAATACTTTAGTTTTGGACTTTCACCGTCTTCTTCTCTTGACAAAATTCCACGAAGAATTGAAACACCAGGCCATTTATCAGGAGTTGATATAACTTTTTCTCCAATACTTTCTGAGGGTCCCATGCCGGAGCTGCTCCATCGTCTGCGACGTGGAGCATATAATAATGAAACCCCAGGATCTTTTGTAGTTTCGCTTTCAGAATCGCTTAAAGCTTGAAACAAACAAGAACTAAGTGCAACAGCCGTGTCACGAAGTACAAGGACGATCCTAGATTAACAAAAAATGCTTTATCAGAACTTCTGTCTTCACATTGGGATTATCAAATGTAAAATTGCTGAGCGTTGCGAATATCACTGCATTTTACCTCCAATCACACACGACCGCACTCATTTCCTCCTTTGGTTCTGTATAAATGTCCGAACCATCATCCTGTCCTACTGAAGACTTTTTCATAGGAGATCCTTCTTGTGCGTTCATCATGTCCTCCTCATTTATGTCCTCAATGCCGTCCTCTTGCTCTTTCTTTTCTTCTATTTCCTCCTCATCAATTGCATCCTCCATAGACTTATCAGCTTGAGATTTGAGAGAAGACTCAGGAACGGAGGATGCTTTTCTGGGTGTTGGTTTATCATCTTTGGGAAGTGGAAATACAGGAACAGCAATAAGTTCAGAAATAGTGTGCAAAATGTCTCGAGCAGATGATTGAATGAAAGAAACCGCGGTTTTAGTTGGATTTGCAACAGCGGAAAGTAATGGAAATTCGGAATGGAGAAAAGGAAGCGGTGAAACAAGTGATGGACCATTTCCACTACGGAATTAATAAACCACAAAATTATTCAGTTTCAGCAATACGTTTATACTTAATTTTATAAAGGAAAGAAGACAATAAACTATTATTGTTATTATTTACTATTTATTATAACAAACCTGGATTTTTCCTTTTGCAGTTCGTCCAAAAGGAAAACCAACTCAATGTATACAGGTGCAAGTGCATGAGCGTGAAGTCTGGAAAATGCAAGGAGTGTAGCAAGTAAATGACGATTAGCTCTTAGCCATCTGCTACGTCTGGACAAGACACCCATTTTCCATTCCAAGTCTAACTTTTCTGACAAAAGAATGTCGTGTAATCCACTGGAATGAGTGTCTAATTTTGGTGTTAAGCTCCTAAAAATTTAATTTTTGTATGCATATTACGATATTTTACGAATAAATATGGATACTTGACACAATCACGATCATTAGTCATTAGGATGGACTAAAGTGTAAACTAAATATATTTTACCTGTCTCGTATATTCCATTCATCATCAACAACCTCTTCGTCGTCACTTTGATATTTACAAAGCTCCTTTAACGTTGGCACCTTTCACAAATAATGAGATCAAACGTTGCATTGAAAAGCAGTTATGATATATATGTATGTCTACTTAGCACATGATAGTAAAATAACTTACTTGTTTTTCAAGCCAGGCATATAAATGCAATCGTAATTCTGTCCCTTCTAACTGTCCAGCAATACTAACTAATTCTTCTGACATTAACTTCAAACAACTTGCCAATTTTAGTTCGATCGAAATCATTGTTTGTGGATCATTTAAATCTTCTTCCAACTCCTCTAATGCAGCACTGTCTTCACCCTTTGACACACTCTTGTTCAACATATTCAGTCCAGATTTTTGCAGGCTGTCTCTGTGATTTACCACAACAGCTTCATCACTGTTTTTGTTTTCCTCTTCTGAATTTTCATTATCATCCCATTCCAGTTTCAGTTCATCGTCATCCGCCTTCTTTGAAGAAAGCGCTGAAGAGCCCCAATCAAAATCTAAACCACTTTCTTCTGAAAACAGAAAAAAGACAATCACATGTCGTTGCGTGCACATATAGTAGTACTTACCTTCACCATATTTATATGGCGAAATCCCTTACTTTTCGTTTCTTTTGGCCCGAAATCCAACAGTGACGTACCCGTTCCACTATCGTTTAATTTTCCTCCTGTAATGGTATGATCCACATCATCAAATCCTGATATTATTCCGGATTCTATCTGGCTGTCTATCGTCTTCTCGGATTTCATTGGTGACCCTAACTTGCTACTTAACTTCTGGTGAGTTTTGGGCAACTGTGACAAAACATGTATGGCAAGTGTTGGACAACCAGCAGCGTAATGAGAATGTGCCGTATAAAAGTACAGCCTTCGTTCCTGTGAATTCAAAGCTAGTGTACCCTTGGCTTTATTTTGTCGTACAAGAAGCGGGTGCTTTCGAAGAAAGACATAAAAGTTGAAAATGTGGGATGACATTTTTGTTTCTAAAAGTATATCTAAACTGGATTGGTATTCTTTTAGCATCCATAACGCAATTGAACATAGGAAAGGATCTCTGTCAGCTTCCCCGACCTCAGCAGGTCGCGGATTGATAATTTCCTGTGAAAAGATATTTTAAATTATTTTTAGTCTAGCTCGAAAAAATATTTATGATAAATTACAGTACAAACAAAATCTGTACAAAGTATGCTAAATAGTATACCGTTTGCAACAAATTCTTCACGGATGGTGGAGTTGGATCTAGGTCACCATGACGTAGAAATTCCTTGCTTTTGAAGTTGAACTCGTTGTGTTGGTGGCAAACAACGAATCAGATAAGTATATTGCTTCACGACAATGAGGAATCTCAACCCGCACTCATCTAAAGAATCGGGAGTTCCATCGTGAATGTGGGATTGTTGTACCTCGCGATGATCGAGACGAGTTCCAATAGAAGCCACTGTGTCAGCCAACGCCAATAAATGCATTTGATCTAAGGAATTCAATCCTGGCAGTTGAGTGTGAGTTAAAACTCTTGAAAGCTGGCGAGATTGTCGTTGCCCGAAAGTCAATGGTTGATTGTCTCCACTGGTGGAGCGACGCCTTCTTCGGTTCTCATTATTAGTTACCTCCTCATCTTCGTCGTCGTTTTCCAGAAAATCGTCAAACACGGATTCATCCAACGGCTCATCAGTAGTTTCCATATTAAAGAGATCATTATAATCCTTCTACAAATAAGCCAATGAGTTACGCCCAAACATTGAGATAATTCAGAAAGACTGAATAAGTTAACAATATTACAATACAATAAACTGCATACCGTTTTGTCATCACTAATTTGTTGATTTGTCTCCTTTTCAGCACTCAGTAGCATCCAAAGAGGAACCGGAGGTATAGTTCTCATTTCAGCATAATTCAGACTTAGATCCTCAGGCTGGAAGACCATAGAATTCCGATGTTCCAAAGGACTAGGAGGCGGTCCAGGGTAGCTGACCGATAGACAACGTGACCTAGAGTAGCTTCTTTGTCGACCATCCTCATCATGTAGTAACGAATTTTGCCGTTTCAAGTTTCCTGCGCCCCCACCAAGACATCTAAAAATGTATTGCGTTTGAAATTATACTCAGAAAAATACATGCTGGTATGTCATCGTGAATATGGATACATACATACATATATTAGTTAAATAGTGGATAAGATTAATACCGGACTAGGTGACCTAAAATAACTCGGACCCAACGAGCTTTCCCCGAGTTCAACATTTCCATTAGCTGCTTTGGATGATATTGAGGTAAAACAGGGTAACAGTGTCTGGTGTATTGAAAAAGGCCGACACTTCCAGAAAGAAGTGACAACTCAATGTGGGGTCTATTTGGTTGTTGTTCAACCTCTGTGGGTCTCGATAACACATTTGATGGTGGTAGCATTGTACTCACGTCCTTTAAGGCATTATATTGTAATTTATAAAATTTCATTTAATTTGCTACACTGACAAGGTGGTCACTTAATCATATTTTTACTAGTACAATTGTGATATTTTTATGATGTACCGTGAGATTTTCCAAGGCCCATTGAGAGTACACCTGCATTTCATTTCGCATTGCAACAACGCACACGGCATGAATCCATCCGAATCTAACAGGGAATGGCCTTAGGCCGTCAGCAGAACTTAATTTGAAAGCGTGCAGGGGAAGCCAATACTGAGATTTACAAGAAGCTGTTGACGGTAGTACTTTTGCGCCAAATGTTACGGACGGTTCGCGACTTACATGGGCAAACAGGCAAATCTAGTATCAAAGAGCAATTATAGATGACATACATGGCAGTAGCGGTCCCGACTTTATGGAACGAATCTTTAGCATATGTATGTAATAGTTATATACATACCATATCAGTTATCGCTAGCGCTAAGATATGTTGTGCGTCATGCTTTGGGATCCACTCTAAATGCACCGCTGTAACTTCTTCGCCCGTTTTTATTTCAATAGTGTCCTCCAGCAACCACTCGGTACCTGCAAAATTTAAAAACTTAAACTTGTCATTTTTGTAAATTTTGTCCACTTCCGATGCATGAAAAATGTAGCTTACCTCCAGAGCTTTCACACTCGTAAACGGTAACGGCACAACTTCCTATATTTTCACCGTCCTGTTTATCCAAGTTTGCGTCGAAATCCTTGTCTTCTTCTAACAAATTTCTTTCTTTTGTCTCTCTATCCAATTTGTACACACAAGCAACTCTGCCACTGTACGCAGCACTTGCTTGAAGAAGCTGGCCTTTCTCTTTACAAGCTGCGAGTGCATTCCATTCTTTGAAGCACATTTCAGCGTTTTCATCTACCCCATTGATCATGCCACCATCATCGCTCCTAACTAGTTTCCACATTTTAACTGACTCTTTGCTAGTACTAATTAGTGCGTAACTTGAACCACAAACAAAATGGCCACTACATGCGGAAAAAGTCACATCCAATCCAGCGCAAACCGTTTGTTCAACCAGCTTAGAAATAGTTATATTGAGGAATGACTTTTTACATGACTTTTCCATTGTCGTAATGATTGAAGGCAGCTTATCCCCGGAATTTTCAACATCATTCAATCCTCCACTTCCTGACATGATGGGCCCCTCTTCGGTTAAAATATCATGAAGATTGCCTGCGTTGGGGATACTATCATGTTGATCTTCAAAGAATTCATGGCCATCGATAAGGTGTGATGGAGTTGATATTTCGATTCTCCAAATATGTACCCTATTTTTATTCGCAACTAACACTACGTGAAAAGACTCTTTATAGTCCAATCCACCACGACGTGTAGGATCTAAGTCGTCCCGGAAGACTTGAATAAAGGAGACTTCTCCCCAATTCTAACAATACGACAGAGAAAACACATTATTAGTGTACATTATGCTATAACGAATGCTTTCAAACTAGAATGATTAATACTACAATTATGGTTTTAAAGACCTGATTATCTATTCGATCCAACTGCAATATGCATCCTGGCCTTGACGTCGACTGTTGACTGACAATGGCAAATAAATCCGGATCTGGATCTTCTAAGACCCCATGGATTGAAGACATAGAACTCGATGAAGACAAGCTTACAACGGAATCCTAGAACGGATAACAAAGTATTTAGGCTGTTGACGTTGACAAACATTTTATTATTTGTGTATTCATGACGTACATTTAAGGATGCTTTTCGCTTTCTGTATGCTGTAGAGATTTCTGCAAGCAGGTTTGAGGCATCTAAGACAGCCTGGTACACTCTTAAATTTGATCCATCTGACGCAACAAAGCATGCAGAGTTCGAAAACAAGGATGTACTCGGTAAAAGTCCGGGGACCCACGCAACATGAGAAAAGGCGTCTAGTTCCGAGGAATTTATTCTGGCGACTTCTACCACACCTCCGGACTTGCATAACGGACCTATGGGATCCACACGCCAGAGGATGAGTTCACTGCAATAATTCTGGTGCTGCTTCTGACCTGTAGCGTCAGTCTCGTCTATAGCGGAATATGTTGAAAAAGCATGGCTGGCGGCAGTCAATACCAGAGGAAGAACTGGGTGACATGCCATTTCCTTAACCTATGTCATTATATAATATCATAAATAGTTAATTCATTTTTTTCATTAGCACATAAAACAAAACTTTTATATTATATTCTATATTTATTTACTTGAAAGCGATGTCCTGAAGCTCTTTTCGCGTGTGAAACACTAAGCACTTGACAAAACTTAGAATCATCTCCAAAGCTCAGCGTCCACAAGTTCAAGGATCCATTGTGATGTTTTGTCATCATGCCGGCTCTATTAGCAGCTAATTTTTCCAAAGGAAACAAGTACAAGTTAGGACTAGACATACTGGTAGCATCTGCCAGGGGAATGGCTCCTGGTATGCAACTTGAAAATGAAACTTGTGCCTGACGAAAACAACCAGGCATATATTCATCCAGCCATTCGACTGACCACACAAGGAAAGAGCCATCAATAGGATGAAGCGATACAAGAACGTCTGGTGTTCGTTGCCAGTCCCGCATTAGAGCCTCTAACTTTCTTTCCAAATCCCCATATCCTTCTGTCCACATTCCCTCTGCGATGGAATTCGAAGATGCGGCTGAACTCAACGATGGTTGTGAACTGTCATCCGCTTGGCTTGTTTCTTCTTGAGAATTTAGGTTTGGGATACCAGACCGCTTACTACCATCATGGCCTAGGCAGTCGGCACTCTCTTCTCGTTCCAACCCTTTTCTGCATATTTCATGTAAGATGAGCTCACTTTTTTGAGTGAAAAACATTTCTTTGTTATTTAACCAGAAAACACGGAAGTTGTGATGTTTCAATGGTGGCACCAACGGAATGTCCGTTTCTGCATTAATGCTACCAGCTAAATGGAAATGAACTGCGACTCCATGATGTAACATAGCATGACTATGCATCAGATCCATGGCACTTGGGATGGAGGTGTTCACAATCGGGATTCCCATCATGGGTAGTGAAGACATGGACATGGGCAAAGGAAACGCAGAAGTAATGGAATGTGCTTCTTTATGGCGATGTTTCTTCAAGTGAAAGCAAGCCCTGTAAGCAGCATAATTAGTTAAAATTGATTTTGTCTTCGGAAAATTTAAACTTCATATACACATTATGCAGAACTTTATCGAAAGCTGAACATTTTCTGAGAAATTATAATGAAATCGGCAACCTGTAACAGTATTAGGAAGCGTAACAAAAAGTCATGTTATGATAATGAACACAGAGAAAGTACGATGAGGAGAAAATATGTGCAAATATTAACTAACAAAATTGTGTTCAACAAACCTCCAACCCTCCCTCCAAAACCTTCCCTCCATCCAACCCACAAATAAGAGATTCACCTATATGACCTTTGCCCCCCCGTTGACTTAGGGGTCAAACTTTTGTCCACTCTCAGAGGAGGCCGTAGGATACAAACAAAGTTTGGTGAAAATCGCCCTACCAATACCACAGGTATACACCTGCGTAACCTTTTACCCCCAAAAATAATTCCCAGAGGAGCCTAAGGAATGAGGAATCGATTGGCGAAATCATATTTTCAAAATTCGAAACCGTTTTCGAGTTATCACACGAACGGAAAGAGGGACGGACAGACAACGTAAAGTTAATACGTGACTTCGTCACTTAATAATATTTGCTGCGGGTTGTGCATTATGTGCTGAATGTTGTAAGATCGAAGCCAAGCACAATGAAAGATTATGTATGAATTTGATATGTGATTTACTATGAGATGAGATGCGTAGGTGTAGGTAGGTAGGCCTTGTATGTACGGTATATTGCAATTTGCTTGCAATAACATTATGTGAATGAAGAAGAGATGAAAGCCTTCATGTGCATGCATACATAATATTCGTTGTTGGCTTGTGCGCTGTGGTTAGGTTTGTGAACATACTATAATGCACAAGCACATATGACTACACCATACACGAACATATATATAATGCACAATAATGTACATGCATAAAAAGTCATACACACTTTCTATTCACGTTTTACTCCAGACAGGAGCGGTAATTTGCGAGCTGAGATATCAAATAGCCCAGTCACAGTCACAACAGTTGATGTTCATCAAGGTGGTTCAAACTTATAAATAAGCTTCGTTTTAAATACCCACCTTGATGTTCATGAACTCAAAATTCTACTGGATTTTTTAAAGATTACAGCAGAAAGTTATCAAAAGTGTGATAATTTATTAATCATTTCTGAGTTGTTGCATTGCGCTTCATCTTCATTTTTGTATTGTTTGGTTCTGCTTGTCGATCGATGCTGTGTTGTGTGTAGTGTGATGTGATTGGCATAATCGATATTATTGTGGAATCAAAGTAGCTATATTTTGTTATTGTTTGTTACGATTTTGGCATTTTTTCATTATCTAGCAAAAGGTTAAAATAAGCAATTCCTACAATGCCTCTCGTGCCTCCAGTTATTATTCCAGCAGCAATCAAACATACTGCAACGGTACGTTTTCCTGAACTAAATTTCAGAAGACCAAATGAACAACGACGAACTTACATTTTGACACTTACTGCACTACCTACATAACATAATCTATGCTACTTTCTGCATTTCGGCAATAATTACTCGTCATTATTATAAAGTTGATCTTTATTCTTTCTGGTTGCTGATTTTTTTATTTAGATCATATTCCTTCACGGACTTGGTGACACTGGGTATTTAGGCTCCTTTATTTTTTATAATTTTTAAGGATGAAGCTACTACTACAAAAATGATAATTTACTGATGTTATGGTAAACTATTAACTAATCACAGTACAATATTCATTGTAGGCATGGATGGGCAAGTGAAATCGCTAGCATAAAACCACCTCATGCCAAACTGATATGCCCAACAGCGTAAGTAACGTCACTATTTTTATCGTACAATAATAGCCTAGACCCTTCAAATTTCAAATATTGATACTGTTCTTAGTGTTCTTCATTTTTTATTGACTTAGTGAAGAATCTCCAGTTACGATTAATGGTGGATACGAGATGCCTTCATGGTTTGATATTCGATCATTAGACAAAGCTGATGGAAATGAAGACACGGAAGGAGTAAAAAAATCATCAGCGTTAATAATTAAAATGATAGAAGACGAGGTTAGTAACAATTTCTGCTAAATCACAATGGTGCCAAATGAAATTAGTTAGAACACCTCCATTGTAATTTATAGATTAAATCTGGTATTCCTGCTTCGCGAATTCTTCTCGGGGGATTTAGTCAAGGAGCTGCCCTTTCTTTGTACACTGGTTTAACAGGACCTAATCTCCTTGGTGGTATAGTAGCACTCTCAGGTTACTTACCAATTAGAAATACGATTGACTGGGAAAACATTCAGAAACCTAGCATTCTTCAATGCCATGGGGATGCCGATAGTGTAGTACGCTATGAATGGGGGAAAAGTGTGTCTGATATATTGGGAAAATATAGTCTTCCCAATTATACATTCAAAACATACAGAGGTTTGGAACATAGCTCTTCGGATCAAGAAATGAAAGATGTTGCAAAATTCATCACCGAAATGCTTCCTCCAGTGTGATATATGCAGTAATACTAAATACTGCTTCTCTCTACCGTTTACGGTCGGAAATTTCATTTCCATAATTAATTCCACATTTATCAATCACTTATTATGTAAGATTTGTAGACGAAGACGGAAATAAAATATTTTAGAGGCACGGTAAAGGGAAATAAACCCAACTTCACTTACTTTACGTGTTGAAGTCTTTTCATAATGCGGTGCTTGTGAGACCGATGAAATTTAGGGTCATTAGACTGAAGATCTCGGTTGACATTTACACTAAATGTGTCCTCTGGTAAAACAGTTTCGGTCCAAATTCGACAAATTTTGTCCAAGCAGCTGGTAATTAACGCATTGAACACTGCACCCCTGAAAATTACATTTTGATTAAAATACGTAAGCATCACATGGCAAAACCCCACTCATCCTTGGCCACAAAATCATTGTTATTCCAAATTTACTCACTTGGGCATATATTTTACTAGTTTGCCTCCATGCAAAACCAGTAACAGCACGTGGATGCGCAAGGTACACAAAATCGTAAGTGAGTTTATCTGGTGTTGGAGAAAGTCCTTCGAAATGAAATAATATTATGTAAATCCTTCAATTTAAAAAAAATAACCGTAACCCCATGTACTACGCTACGCTGAAGGAAAAGTCACTTACTACTAACAGGATACCAAACTTTAACCAATCGGTCAAACTTTCCAGCAGTTGCAAACAAACACGAATCTGGCGAAAAACTTAAAAAATGCACTTCCGTCGCCGTTGTACACTTCCACACACACTCCCACTGATGTCTGCCATGAGTGCCATGACTTTTTCTCTCTGTTGGGTCCCCAATAATGATGTCCAATTTCCGACATATTTTCCACATTTGTAATGATGTTCCACCAACAAGCAGTCTAATTCCCTCCTGATCCCATGATAATGAATTAACTCGGCAATCACATTCAATGATAGACGTTTCATCCCAACGGTAATTGAAGAGCTGCCAGGTACACATAAAAAATGTTTTTTTTTAAAAAATCAAAGAAATGTGAAAGGGATCTACATTAGATTTTACCTTACCGGATTAGGATGTTCTGGATTGAGGGAAAGCGAAGGTTCGAATATTTTAATTTTGTTCTGATAGGCTGCTGCAATTTTGCCAGATTCCGAAGAACAGTGAACGCAGTTAATCTGAACATCGCCGGGAATAATTTGCACTCGTTGAAAATCAAACGACAGAATGACAAGATTACATCCTGAAGCGTATGCCTGTGAAAATAGGTTAGGGATACTTCAGTTTTAACTTAATCCAACAAAGTTACAAATTTTATCATGGCCCAATCGTGTGTATAGCAATCCATAAATTATAATAAAATTTGCTTACAATAAAGGATACACTATCAATATTTCCCAGACAGAAGGATCTGTCTCTCGGAATTGACAGCTCCAGTAAGAATTTGATGACACCCACTCATGACGATCAACGATGAAAACTACCGGGTGCACCGGCCTCGATGTTGCTGACGTAGTATGGTTTTAAGAAACTATCTGGGAAGATGTATAGTGAAAACGTATTCTGTTCAGGTATTTACAATTTTTCTTCTAAAACTTTCGTAGTCATGTCACCATCCTCCATTTGTCGTCATTTTCCGTTCACAATGAAAAATTCCAAGTTAAGAGAACTGAAAAGAAAAATTAAAAAATTCAAATACCCAACAACAAAATGTTAAATTAGGTTAAATTAGTTAAAATTGAGGAAGATGAACGTTTAAATGAATTTATGTATCCATATATTACAATGCATACTACCGACCTTGAATTAAATATTAGAGTAGAAAATGGGCACATCTAGTAAAAGCGTAGTTCTCACGAATTTTTGGTGATTGATACTGAAAGATAAGATAAAAGATAATGGCGTCAACCTGAGTAGAGAGAAGATAAGATAAAGATCTAGTAGGAAGTAGCGATAACTAGGGTAGATAAAAGATAAGTTAATAGATAAGCACCTACATTTGGTAGATAATAGTTGCAGCTAATATATACCTTAAGTCAACACTAAATCGTGCATCCAGTTATACATACGCATACCAAAGCACTACGTGTATGAACGACAGAAAAATATTTATTAATCTATATTTATTAATGCATACCCGACTCGGTATAAACTATTTTGTTGCATTACTAGTAACTAACCAAACGTTGTCGCAAATAGATAAGGTATCCAGATAAAGATAGAATTTTATCTGTCCGGATAAAAGATATGAGATAAATGATAAGTTCTAGTCAAAGGTGAAAGGTAGATAAAAAGCATAGATAAAAGATAATTATCGTATCTTATCTTCATCTTTATAACAAGTAGATAACAAGCTCTGTAAATTTGTAACTGACAAATATAAATTGCGTATATTACAAATTATTTCAAATGACAGAATGGCAACCATTCTCTCAGTTGTTGGAGCTATAATAATAGATTGTATGTAATACGTAATTTAATAATTACGGTAAACCACGGAATGCAATATGAAATAATATAGGTAAGGTAATAGATAATGGTAATATAGTTCATGTATATGTGATGGATTTCAACGACTCCACATGTAGTAAAGATACTCTCTCATGGAAGGTATAAATTGAAAACTGAATATCTATTTAGAGCTAAAGTACTAATACAGTTACAATTAATTAACTCAGGTTAGGTTTATATAGATGACCTAGTTTGGTATAAAATTCAACTTCCATTTTAAATTCAAATTTATTGTTACTTAATAATGTCATACAAAATCTAAGTTCAACCATCTTACTAATAAACTTCCTCGTCTCTACTTGAATTTAAACAAACTTGTTTAAAAATGCTTAAACTGATAATCAGCAATAATTGCACTTGATTAAATTATAAAAACTGTTTCGGAAACAATGCTTCATTAGATCATAAACAACTTTGCGACAAGGGCACATTAGGCCCGGCGAAAATGTTTGTGTTGTTTTACCAATTTTTTACAACCGTCTTTACATCAGCCTCTCCCACACTCACTCATTGTCAGTTCATTCCATCATCGCAGTTCTTTCTTCCGGCAGGCAGGTGAAAGCACGCATCGCACACAACACAACACAAGTCTTTTCCTACGTGCTAATGCTCATGCCATGCCACAAATGTGTGCATGTGCATGAAATAGCACTGCACTACTACTACTATAAAAAATAATAATACCGCTTTCCCCTAGTAATCTAAGCTTTCTCCAGGATTTTGATTGTTCTTGAAACACGGAAGGAAGATAAAATATAGGTAGTTATTTTAGTTTGCTCTGACTGAGCTCAGCTACAACTGGCTACTACTATTGGTTTTTTCACATTCTGGTCTTGTACGTCATACATCTAATACCTATACCAAATTTTAGGCACAGGCATTTTTACCTTTACACTTTTACTTTACAAATTACAACACATTCTCATTTACCCTGAGAACAAATAATTGAGGATTAGAACATGCTTGTGTGTTGTCGTTCCACAAAATTTTAATCAAAGATTAGTGGAAATATTGTCTGTTTAAAAAAATAATCATTTGCTTTTACTTTCACTACTATCAAAAGAGAAAGTAATGGTAATGATAGTTTACGGGAAATCGTAAACTCTGAACACCATAGCATTACACTATAAATGGAATTCCATTAATAATGTTGATTGTGTAATTTTTCAATGATTGCATGTATTATATGAGTATAGTGACCATCGTGTTATATTATTTATTGGGACTACTATGTTTGGGAGGCAAAAATAGTTGTCCTATTTATATAAAGCGTGTACTATATTTGGCCAAGCTGTAATATATGCCCTATATTTTAAAAATTCAATTAGAAATACTAAAACTAAATTTAAATATCATAATATGTAGAAATAAACACCAAAAAATGTACTAAATTTGCGTTTTTTACCTGTTAATCAATTTTCCAAAATGTGATATTATATTTAGATAATTATAAGAGCGCTGCGCTCAGAATTCCGACTTAGATAATTTAAGCTTGCAAAAAGGTCATTTCAGCGAGAGGTCTGCACATTTCCTGCATATTTTTTTTACTCAAAATGAACACTCTGAAGAAATATACTAGAAAATATTTTTTTCGCCTTCACGCGAACCCCCTCAGTGTTGCACAACTTTTAACTCACGAAGATTCGCCTGAAATAATTATGGGAATATACTGAATTTTTTAGTTTAGAAATTTTCTGTTACGGATGGTAACTAACTAACATTATATAGTTAACATAAGTATAAGACTTTTTGACAATGTTATAAAAGTGTACTATATTTGACACTTGAAATTCTGGTCACCGTATGTATATATGAGTATATGAGTAACAATTTCGTTGTTAATCATTCAATCTTCGACACACCTACTTTTTTGGTCAGCGTCGAGAAATAAATCATGAAATTATCTTATATGGCACAGAACTTCCATTTCAATTTTTTTAAGTGGCAACAACAATATTTACTTTGGATTACTTATCTATATTTTATAGCCAATATTTTGTTTGATCTGTGCTTTACATACAGTTTGGTTTGGCACACGCCAACTCGCCGACTATCGTCGTATTTACAAGAGACAAGTCCAGAAACACAGAAATATATTTGGCTATATTTTATTGCATAACTTGAAGAGCACCTTACGCTGCGCTGCTGTTCATGTCCATGCATGTTTGCCAAAGGGCACCAGGGACTCTGCCCTATTACTTATCACAATCTCAATAACTGACTCGATTAATTACTGTGATGACTGGTTAAAAACTGACAATGATATGTAGGTAATTCTTATGAATTTCAAAGGTTACAAACCTAGAATAAGATATTTATGTATTTTTGTTTAAATAGTTTTTAACAACCGTTAAATATTATATACATAAGTACTGTTACAGTTCAAAATGTAACAATATTTCGTTGTCTGTGTGTCTCTCACATAAACTACACTTCTTTTCAGAACACGACAATAAAATTTATACATTTTCTCCGTTGTTTTTCCTACAATTTAAAACAAATATTTTTCGAATGAAAGCCAAGCGGACGTAATGGTTTAGTGTAGAATTATATACCTCTCCCTTACTGACAAACGAATTTTACTATCCACGAGATTAGGTACTCGTAGAGCAACACTGGTTTCCGTTGTATTCGGTTACTATCGCACAAGTTTATACTGACATTTAATTGAGCAATGCCTTGCAGTCTGGTCACTGCTGGTATACTCAGCTATTTTTCTCCGTTGAGATGACCTTAAATTTGGAAAGGTTACTCCTCAGTTTCCCTAACAAAATACTTCCATTCCATTTCCTCTCACCGTAATAAATTAATGTAAACACAGCAGTAAAAGACACTTTCTGTCTTGAAACTCACATCACAACACTTTCAACCACATGCAAAACTTTACGTATATACTTACACATAAAACCAAAATAGCTAATATGATAATGATGATGAGTAGTCCTTCAATAGTTCTCTTTTGTTACAATAGTAGTCACAGTCAGTAGTCAGTAGTAGTACATACACACAGCTTGTACTCATGTACTCATCATCATCATATCTCACAAAAAATCACTAAAGACCTAACAAAAACGTCGTACCTCTGCTCTGGCTCTCTGTTACGTTGCGCCTCGCGCCTATGTTAAATTATGAGATAAAAATGTAAACTAATAATACTGGTAAATTGGTGCAGCTGAGCTGAGACTGAGAGCTTCTATAAGTAGCATATATTTATTAACCGTATTGTTATATATAATTTATGTTTTCGTATAGAAACCGGTCGCGGTCTCGAATACATTATGGCCCAGAATTTCTGGGTAGAATGAAATTTAACGATGAACAGGAGTTTTCGTTACTGGCACCATGCAATCAGGCAAATAAAACAAAATGTCTTTAGACACTCAAAAATGAAGTGGAATAAACTAGATTCTGATGATTTTTCTCCTGTTGGTGGTAAAAATCTTTTCTACAATTAATTCGTAAACAAAAAGAGAGTTTTATTAACGAAATTAGGACACAACCTTATCCTTGCTTGGGGTAGAGTTATTACCCCGGGCTTCTTACAGAACCCGACTTTGTAAATACCCTGGGCTGGGCTGAGAAATCAATTTTGGCATCTTATGAAACCCCAGAGCTTTATATGAAAATATACGGTATTCATCCTTTCAAGATTTTTTACTATTCTATCTTACCTAGTTTTCACTGGATCTTCTGTGTACTATCCTTATTAGCTGTACAGTAATTGACACAATAATACACAACCACAAACAAAATTACTTTCGCGTTTATAAAACCGCACAACCCAAGTTAATATGAAATATCATGGCACTACGACTGACTATATTTTCTCGTCACGTTCACAAACAAACACATAATATACGATCATCTCCATCAAGAAACATTTGTAGTCGCTATCTGTTACATTCCATTCCGTTTTTTTCTATTCTAGGCTATACATCATTCATCCATTTCATGGGAGACATTACACATTGATGATAATTGAGTGTCAATGACAATTAATAGATATTTACGACATTACGCTGCTTAATAACAAAATACTATGATTGCTACCTACTGTTACTGAGGTTAGCAATGTACCTACATTATATTTTCTCATTATAACTAATGTTTCCTGTTTCACTGCTTCCTACTTTTACTCCTTCTCCGTTTCTGTAGACTCCTTCCCGAGTAGTACATTAAAAAGACTATCCTTTACGCTATAAGATATATAAGATATCCTCATAGTATTTCTTTTCATTTCTTGTAAAATTGCTAAAATTATTATTACATACAATGTTATAGTGCAAGGATTTAAACTAGAGTGAATCCACAGACAGAGACAATGCACAAAAAAATTAAAACCCGAATGTTATGTACATGACAAATGTAAGAGGTACATTTTCTTTTGCTGTCCTGTGCATACTTCCCCTCCTTAGTAGTGGTGCTTTAGTACCTAGAACTTCTCCCTGTTTTTAGAACGTGGATGCAATGTTGGTATGATTTAAGCTTTTCATCTAGCCTGTCTTATTGCTATAAAGTTCCGATTCAAATCGAAACCAGGACTAGGAGTATATATGGAAGGTAATAATTATAAAGTGTATTAATGTATGTATATATACCATGAATAAGTACCAGCTCGGGCTGATAATGTGTACTGTTCCTGTAACCACCGTGTTCTATTCCCGTTAATAGTAGCAACACGGAAATGGAAAAAGTTTGCAACTTTCACGTATACACTCAAAAAACATCCAAGGTGGGATGAGAACTGAAAACTGAATAAAACTCACTCGGTTTTGCCATAGGTACAGGTTATCATAGGTAATAATATATCCAATTTTTTGCAGACTCACTTGACTGAGCTCTGCTGCGAGCACAAGAAAAACTACGGATATGTAGGCGTTTAGAAGAGTCCCGACATGTGAAAAGTGTTGAAGTTGTTGGAGATTCATTTGACGCATGTGATACTTGCTAAGTGGCACTTGCTTACAAAATGCTTTCTCAATTTCAACTTTCCTCAACTTCCAGATGATAATTTGACGAAGCAATGATGTATGTAGAATGGTACCCGTACATATACCACCAGCATATTATCGAATAGGATTGTAAGTAACGAGAANATAATTTGACGAAGCAATGATGTATGTAGAATGGTACCCGTACATATACCACCAGCATATTATCGAATAGGATTGTAAGTAATAGTAGTAATGATACAGCAGATGAAACGGGTGAAAAAGGGTTGTGGCTAAAATCAGCCTATATACGTTCGCTCATTCCCATTCTCCAGTTTTCTTCTCATCCCGTGCTACAGTTGATGATAGTTTACATGATATTATTACACACATGTGGATATGGATTGCGGACTGCTGTGTGGAATGAAGTGTGGGGTGGATGAACAGGGTATATTACAAATGGATGGAATTATATAAGAAAATAAACTTAAAAGGATTATAATATAATATTTATAAGTGCTTTTTAGGTCATATATGGAAATAAATAAAAAAAAAAACACTCGTTCACATGTGTGGTGTAGTATATTTTAGCCTATCCATAGTGCTCTCATTATTGCTCAACGCAGCCAACAAAACTCATTATCATACGTATACGTCGTCAGCGTTAGCGTCATAATATTTATGAATTCAAGGTAAAATGCAAAATATCTTAAAATGACATCAAGCAAGACCAGCCCACTAATTAAGACAATATGCTGTTGAGTATAATAGTAATGTAATATTGTCCTTTAAGCTAGTACAAGTATTAATCTTCAAAAAGTATACGGACGGATGGATTTTTTATACTAAAATTAGCTATGCGACAATGACTGACGGAACCTTATACAAAGGGAAAGCTGTTGCAAAACTTATAAAGTCAGAAAGGATTTTTTAAATTTGTTTGTAAAGTTGGCATAACAAGTTTAAGATTTTTATATTTGATAATTATTGTTGACTTATAGTGATATATCCTTGAACCATTATTTAGGTATGTTGAAAGTTGTGCATAAATAATGCTGGTGTTGCGTTGTGTTAGTAAACTTTAGACGTATGGTACCCAAAACCCAAGTTCAAGAATAACCAGATGGAATTAAACACTTTTCTAACAAATACAAACAAATAAAATTGAACTTAAATTGAACAAATACATTGAGCACATAGAAAGAAACATTTTGGACGTAATGCTCATGGCTAAATAATGCTTTACCTTTCTGGTTAAACTCAAAAGTGAAAGCTCAAATTACCAGGAAATAAAATGTTCGTTTTATGCAATGTATTATATGTATTTACCGATGTGTGTATAAAGAACGAAGTTGAATAGCATTCATCTTGGTAATTTATTTACATTGTCAGCAAGTAATTATGATTGACTGGTGTGCAGATGCTGTCCTGTGGAGTTGCACCGTGTCCTTTGGTAGCCTCACTAAACACCTGTGCCTTGTTTTCTTCTCTTGGCTGGCATTATATTGTTTTTTTATCATGCTGGCTTATTATGCTGTTACTTCGTAACTAGTAACTTCGTCATATATGTATGCGGTACAGCACACAACTTTTCTAACGCTCATTTATGGCAAATTATTTTGCTATTATTGTCTGTGCAAAAGAATGGCACTTGACACTTGTTTGTTGTAAATACATGATTATGTCGTTTCTAGCGTTATAATAGCGGTTCGTGTGTCTAACGCTTTATAGAGACTTTTGACAACGTCAAAATTAAATATCGACTTCGTATGAAAGTTTGGACGGTTTAAAAACATTTAATACTCGAGTGTAAACAAAAACCACACCGAACTGTTGTCTTTTGGATAGACGTTTGCATATAACCTGTACCAGTTTCTTTTACAATGGTCGAATTTTACTACCCTAAAAAATCTGGAGACAGGATAATTAAAACGGTTAGTATTTTCCATTTGGTGCTTAAAGCTTTGATTATGTCGTTTCTAGCGTTATAATAGCGGTTCCTGTGTCTAACGCTTTATAGAGACTTTTGACAACGTCAAAATTAAATATCGACTTCGTATGAAAGTTTGGACGGTTTAAAAACCTAGTTTAATCCTCGAGTGTAAACAAAAACCACACCGAACTGTTGTCTTTTGGATAGACGTTTGCAACCTGTACCAGTTTCTTTTACAATGGTCGAATTTTACTACCCTAAAAAATCTGGAGACAGGATAATTAAAACGGTTAGTATTTTCCATTTGGTGCTTAAAGCTCTAAAATAATGTATTTAAAAATGCTTCTATAATCTAGTAAAATAACGTGAAGTAACGAATTAGAGTTGATGATTCTTCAAAACTTCATTTGCCATATATATACATATATACATATATTGAACAAGTACGACTAAATTAATCCTGCAAAGTAACGCCACTCTTCTATTTTATTAATTTTATTTTAAAAACTTGGTTTCAAACATTGCACTATTTCTCAAGCTTATATAGCTATCGTTTTATTTATTTACTTACTGTAAAGTTTTATGTACGTTATACGCCCTCGTCCTTGGTGTCCTGAGTCCTGGTAACTGACTTTGGAGTGTCAAATTCGATGTACCTCTATTTAATTAGCAGTGTGTGGGAATAGGGGCTGATTTTTTAACTAGCAACTGAACTGATACTATGTTACTTATAGACGATTTGCTGTATAAAATTCTCGATAATACTTTCACTCTTTCACTTGCACTCTACAATTAAACTGAGGACGTTTATAGTTTATACAGATTAGTTTAAAGTTTGTTTGTAATTTATTTGCTATGTTCGTGTAAAAACATTTCTTCTGCCAAGATTCCCTTTCAAACAGCAACAGAAAAGGAGGTAAAATACGATAACTGCTGTGCGCCACATTTTGCAGAATGCAATGACAACTAGTGTTGAGTAATCCTGTTGACTAGTTCCTATAGTCATTGGGTTTAGTTTAGATTAGATTAGTGGTTGTAGATTTTGTAAAATATCGAGGAAATGTCGAGTATCGACTAGCAGACATTTATTTTTCAATTCTGTAATGGAAGGCAACGTTATTTTATAAAACTTTTTTAATAAAAACAATAACTTTGTAACAACATAGAATTTTCTCCTTCTGCATATAACCCTTAAAATGGTTGGTTATCATTTCATTACTTCTCAAAGTATTTTTTTATATTTTAAAACTTTATTTTATCCTCCTTCTGCATATAACCCTTAAAATGGTTGGTTATCATTTCATTACTTCTCAAAGTATTTTTTTATATTTTAAAACTTTATATACAAAGTTACACAACCATGCATTTATATTTACATTCACACACACATGGTGGTTAGTGCTAAGCTAACTGGCACATGTCGATAAGCTGACAGACCATAAGTTGGGCATAATGTTAAGATTGACAACTACAACCTATATGTTTCACCATAGATTTATGTAGGTAACAAACAGGTAAAGGCTACGATTGCCAATTAACGATGTATCTGTACTTTCCTTATCTTTTCTTCCAAATTAATAAAACGTGGGGTGAACAAAGACAATAAACAAAGGTTAGCTTTTAGGTTAATAGTGAAACAACGCTGTAATTATTTCACAACTTACACGGACTCACGTTTAATGAGATGAATTTTAAAATGCAAAATTCTGATTAAGTTATGGTCTCGATTGACGGTACTATTATTCAGTTTTCCTTAAGTTTGCCCTTTTTTGTCCATTGGTACAGTTTGCAATCAACTGCAAAGCAAAGCTAAACAGTACGTACTCTTATATCCCGCATTATTATTTACGGCTTCTGTTATATGTGCAAGGCATTTACATCTTTCGTTTAAAAGTTCAAAACCTGAATATGAGATCTATTCATGATGCTATACCATAAAGTGTGAACTTGTTATTTTCCATATAACATGTAATCTGTCGCCAGTACAATTACATTGCATGCAATATGTTTGACCACTTGTCGTGGACGCTTAGGTAGGTAGTGTTTATCGAAAGGTACGCCATGAATAACATTTATTACACAAACTGGCATGTACATAGTACATGCACGAACGTATAAAGAAGTTTTCCTCACTCAAGCAGATAAGTTAAGTTAGTTAAAGTATCTTTGCACTTTGCCCTCGAGTAATTTGTTTATAAACACTTGTTGTAATTGTGTGAGTAAGGCTTTATTAACGTCTATATTGTAACAACATTGCTGATTTCCAATAATTAGACATAAAGTATTTAACTAATATTTCATAATGATAAGACATTAAGTAACAATCCAAATCATAACCAAATCCACATTATCTAACACAATTAACATAACTTCTCTATTAAATCTCAGATTTATTTTAAAATAACATTATTAAAATCAAATTCAGATTCATCTTGCAATATATAACTTGATCTATTTGCAAACATCTTATTCCATTCGTGGATGGCATTCCAAAGGATGCAAGTTTTAAACACTAATGAGTTTTACAACGGTAATTCTAATTTTGATTTCTTTCGAAGTTCTCTTCGAAAGAACAAACTATGGTTTAACAACATACATTTACGTCTTTCGTATAACTTAAATTAAATTTCGTATACAACTCTGCAATTTGTCTTTTTCTTAATAATAGAACTGGCTTTAGTAGAACTAACATGGCACGTAATTAAAAATTTATCTATTTTCTTCGGAAGCTTATCAATCTGATTATCACTCTGTACACACCATACACACAATTTAGCTTTGTGGTTTTATATTAATGGTTCATTTATAGTATCCTCCGCGTAGTAAATAATATATTTTGCTGCAGCCAGTCAGTCATAGCCATTAGCCATCAACTCCAACTAGTAAGCTAAACTAAAACAAAGCTTAAACGTGAACATATTTAAACTCCATATGAATAGTATGTATGTAAAAACAGTCGCATTTGGAAGGGTCGTTATTCTAATGTAGATTGAATTGAAATTGAGATATATGACTGCTATGACCTACAGTCTATGGTCAGTGATGCAATGACTCAAGTTTTAATGTTTTCATTGATTCGTGCTATTAGATTAAGATTAAATTAGCAGTAAGTTGCAAATACGGTTGGCATATTCAGCTTCAACTTTTCTATGGTTTTGCCAACGAAAGGTCGAAACTCGTTAACGACGTGATGGATGATAGAACTATCATATCATTTCATACAACACCGTATCTTTTATTATCATGAAGGTAATTAATAGTGTTAAGTGTTCATGTACGGTTCATTTCTTTGATTTCTTCGTCACTCCTTAAAAGGGTGGAAAATGAAAGGCCTTGCCGTGCCCTTGACTATTGAGCTTACTTGATGTCTGCTCCAGTTAATTCTCAAACACATTTTGTGATACATATTGAAATCAAGTACCACTACTAGCCAGATACACCTAGGTAGTACACGACCTGCATCCTGCATGATCTCATACTAGATATATGTGTGTATAAATAAATGTGTACGCCCAAGAAGCTTAAAAGATGTAAAGACACAATCATGGAAACAGTAAATGCAATGTTGAATGGGCTAAAAAAATGAGCTTTTAGCCCATTCAAAATTGCATTTACTGTTTCCATGATTGTGTCTTTACATCTTTTAAGCTTCTTGTGTATGCCATTAGCGATTACTAAACAAACATACAATTTACAAAATTCAATACCTGCTATTTACACGCCACTGATGACTAACTGTGATTTTCATAAACTTGATAGTTTATTTTATTGCCTGGTGGGATGGGCGACAGTGAATGTAAAGTTCTGCGAAGCCGGAAGTCCACATAATTTTCTGA
>JAHZNB010002121.1:0-10297 GCA_027744295.1 Callyntrura guangdongensis | reverse complement strand
AATAATAGCGTTTTCGTTAGGTGGTGACACTTGTACTCCCGCAAAACCCCGTGGACCCAAAAATCTCTCACATTCTGCGGCAATGTCTACCCATCGCCATTCAAACAGGTGTACCATTGCAGTCCGACCGGAAAGAAAATTTGGGTTCCATTGTGCCTCTGCATGAAATATTGTCACTGACGTCACTAATACTACTATATGAAAAACTACCAAATTTGACATTATATTTTAATTCAATTTCAATTTTATTTCAATATTTTGTCCGACTGAGAAGGAAACAACTGAGCTGAAGTGTCCGCTAATACTATAGGTCCTACTTATAAAGCTCAACTGAATAGCAATTGTCAAATGAAATACGTGAATTCTCAAGAATGTACTTGGCAAGTGGTTTGTCGTGATTATCAACTCGTGGATCAATATTCAGGATCACGAATTTCATAGTTTTTAATGGCATGATAAGTGTGTTGATTTAAGCTAAAGATGAGTCTGCATAAATTGCGGATATATTAAAGTTCCCAAAAATTATTTAATGGATACAAACAATTTTGGTAGGCGATAAAGATGTTTTTATTGCATAATTTGTAATCTTATCAAGCATCATATTAGAGTGAAAGGAAGATAGATGAGAATAACTTAAGTCTTTAAATTTAAATAGAATTGGAGATGCACAAACTGAATGTCCCATATGATGTATACATGTCATATTTATAGGTAGTCCAATGTACTCAATCAAAAGTGCAAGTGTGGTAACAAAAACCATTGATAAGCAGATTAAATAGGTCATCATGTCGAAGTGAACTGTATCTCAGTTCTGCTGGTGTTATTTGCCGAGCTTTGATAAAGCTTCTTATCTAGAGTTTTGCCTGCAACAAAAAAAAGTAATTAAAAATTTACTTTTCTCTCTAGTTAAACTACAGTATCTCATACTATCATCATATTAAATTAGCTATAAAACAGTTGCGGACATTATGGGACTTACGTGAACGTGTATAGCAATCATGGGGTTTTCCTCGGTATTAGGTATGTCTAAAGCTACATTTCCATTACGGTCCACCGTGATTGTCTTTCCTGTACATGTTTTGCCTTCTTTAAGACCCGAAATTACATCACAGTACTTTCCTGGTTTCAGCCCCGTCTGTATAACGTAATATTTTGCAATAAAGGTCTATTTGTTTAAAAAAGACACTTTCCCACAGTTAATACCAAACTACCTTCACATTAGCCGTCATTGGCTTGTCATCATTGTTTATAGCGATAAAGCCTCTGTCGCCCCTTGAAAATGCAATCTGGTCACCATCATTATCCCACCAGTTGGTTACTTGAGTTCCTGCAAAAGAAGTGTATGACATACTTAAGAGATTAAAAAAATTAGAACTTGACAAGCCAAAAGCACTCAGAACACCTGTAAGACAGCTACTTATTATAGTCAAACATACCGCTAACGAAATTCTGAAACTTCACCATATTGAAAATTTGACGCCATCTGTGCTCGCAAATCCATCCACCTGCGCAGGTTCCATCATAGTTATAAGTAACGTCTGCTGTCACTCCATTTTTATTTGGAGGTCCAACCTGAATGAAAAGAACAAAAGTATTTTTTACTAATTTCATCAAATTAACCAAACACATCTCCAGGAGGCCACGTACCCAATCATTTTTGTCCTTGCCCTTTTGAAAATCCTGCTCCCACATGTACGATGACATGACTCTTGTCACACCATACGGCCACGCCAGCATAAATGCCTGAGCCATTTTGTACAGACGGGAGACTCTAAAAGTCAAAACATTTTCCCCTCCAGCTCCATGTCCCCTCTGATTATCGTGATTATCGATGAAAACAAATGCGTTTTTGTCCGGATACATAGACCAGTCTTCGCCAAAATTCTGGAGCCACTTTAGCTTTTGGTTGTTTAACTTCCTGAAGACTTCAGCCAAATTCTTGCCGTATCTGAATTCTGTAACCCGGCCGTTAACAAAATATTCTGATCCTTTGATTGGCTCACCTCCCAGATCGATCACCTCCTGTACGATAAAAGGCTTGGCACCTGCTGCAAAGCCGTGTTTTGTAGAGAGATTCTTCAGACGCCCTAGAAAAGCTTGCATGTCGCCTGGCCACATGTGCTTTGAGGCATCAATTCGAAAACCCGCAACTCCCAAATCTATCAACTTATTCAGGTAGTCAGCAATTTTCTGTCGAACATTTTCCTTGCCTTGATTCAAGTCCCGAAGTCCAGATAACTCGCAATTTCGCACTTGATTAGCATTCCCATAGTCTTCAATGCTTCCCGAGCTTGTGGGGCAGGTAGCTTTATTATTAAAATCATTAGCTGTGTATGGCACACCTGGGTAGCTATTTGCGTTGGCGTCAAAGGCCGTCCCTCCGGTACCTTTTCCTTGGACAGAGTTACCAGTCATGTGATTTATCACAGCATCCACGTAAATCCTCACGCCTGCTTTGTTACAACGTTGTACCATGTCTGCGAACTCTGTTTCGTTTCCGGAACGGGTCACCAATTTGTAGGAAACTGGTTGATAGCGTTCCCACCAGGGTCGATCGGGAGAGGTGATAACCGCATTTTCATTTGGTGGGGAGATTTGCACTCCGGCAAACCCGTTGGGACCCAAAAACTTTTCACACTCCAACGCAATATCTTTCCATTTCCACTCAAATAAGTGAACAATTGTATGTCGATTTTTTAGGAAATTCGGATCCCATTGAGCGCTTGTAATGTTAATTTAATACCACCACCGAAATTATTAACAAAGAGACTCGTCGTAAAATTGACATTTTACGTATTCTTTCGGGCTATTTTACTTTTACCTTGTCCTGTGCCCAGCTAAAAAAGTTATCTAAAAATTCAAGCGGGATCAGATTGCTCAAATAATGTTGAACATAATGACGTCATCAAGATCACCAACTTGAAGCATAATGCAGCATTACGAGAGCACGCGCAAGCTTTGTGCCATCTATTGTGGTTTAAGGTGACATTTGAATTTTGAAGGTGGACAAGTTCATCGCAGTTGATTAAATATATTATGTGGTTTATAGATATATGTAACGCTATACACAAAGCCAATTGTGCAAAAAGTTTGGTTCGTGCTAAACTGAAGAAAACAAGTTTGTAAATTTTGGATGACACACTTCATAACATATTATACTTCTTTTGTTGGTAATGTGGCGTGAGATTCGTCGAAGAAGGAGAATACGTAGCAAATTTCTATTTTGCGCTCTAATAGAAAAGCACGGTTTATTCATGTGAATAACACACAATAACAAATTTTATTGTATTTTTCTCATTATTGTGTGGTCTGGTAATCTTTCTACATATGTACACAGGATTTATTTTGTCGTGGAAGCGTGAATGTGGTCAAGGCGTGTTTGTGTTTTGAACGATAATGGCTGTTGTTTGCCATTCTCTGGTATTTGGACAATAAAGCTTTTATGTAAACAGAAAAAGGATTTTTTGCACTATTTCTGCATAGAGGGATAAGCGGACTGAAAAGTAAGCTGTCATAATTTACGTGAGTGGTGAAAAACATGGAACAGATAAACTTAAGTTGAACGCTGAGGTAAAGAATGACTGCTGAATTTTAGCTGTAAGGATGATTGCATATCCACGTAGGCCTACGATTTCAACTATTTTCATTTATTTTTCCGTCCGTTTAAAATGAAAATGTCTGTGTAATAAAACTTTATTTAAATATTTAAATATATGAGAGCAACAGTTTATCCTTTTGTCTAGATTAATTAATTTACAAAGTTTCTCAGCGATTATTTTATTAGTCGTAAAGTTGTAATACAATTTAAAAACCACAAATTGTCATCATTAATATTCATTGTCCGTGTAACGCAATCATCGTGTAATAAAGATAGATGGGATGTCCCTCAAGAAGCGAAGACGCTTGATAAAGTTTGCTTCTTGTTTTGGCGGGTCAAATAATAACAAACATTTTTGCAAGTTTGAATATAATCTTGTTGATACAACGGGAACTACCAGAGGCACATAATATTCTACGAAATTAGGACGGTTATTATCATAAATAGCTTATTGTGAATTAGAAATGTCCAAGAATTGCATGTCATTAAATGTGTTAGAATGGACGCAAACAAATTACTCAACTTTGTGCTGTTTGCTTTTTCAAAATATTTATCTCAACAGACACGCCAGTTGCCTTTTACATCATTCTTGGTTCGTAAAACACGTCAACAGTTTAGCAAATTAATATAAAATTATCGTTTTGGGTAAACAAACTACCTATAGGTGTGTGTGTACACTACACGGTACTTGTAGATTGCTGAAATGGTGACTGTCGTTGGACAAATTTGTCGTAGTGTAAATATAAAAAACCATTGAAAATTTTTTCCAGTTGGTTTGGAATGTTTTTCAGCAGACCTACTTTTGTCACTTACGTATACTTACGTTAAACGTATATTTGTTGTTGTGTTGAGTGTTGACCAACACAAGTGTGAGCAATGCTCTTCACTTATATTTTCTCGGGGTTTTCGCATTGACGACAGAGTCTAACTCTAACTGGAAAAGCCTGTCAACTTATTTACTTTCCACTAATCATTAGTGACTAATGGACTGATGTAAATATTCATGTTTATACTTCCACCTTTAGATACAGAACTTTCTGCATGCACGACGAGTCATTTTCGGCATGATGATAACCACTTGTCCACGTTTGTTATTCATGAATAACATAACATATGTCATATTTTAAGACTGACCATAATCAGGAGAAAGAGAATTTTTATTTTCAACAAAATATTAAGTCATATTACAGCTTTTCGTAAGTTATAAAGTAGGACCAGCACTCTCAAAACTTACCTTATAATAACACAAAGTTCATGGGTACATGTATTTACTAGTCTATATTTCTTCCTACCCTGACAGGACCTCAGAGGGACCGTATCACCATCTAAACCTATGCAAATACGAGATGATGCTAAACCGTCCATTAAAATGAGAAGAAATATGCCTCGGTGGTACGTCCAAGTTTATAGGGGCGCATACTGAAGATGAGTTTGAACTTTTATTCACACTGATTCCCACAGGGGTCTACCCTTCCTGGAGGACCTATCACACCAAGACATTTATAAAACTCCCTTTTTATTTCAAAATTATATTGGGCACTGCCAGCTGGACGGGTGTTACTATAAATTCAACATTGTTCAAGACATGCCTGTCCTAAGTAATAATATTGAGACTTTTTTCAAAACGCCTTCTACTTTGTACATAATGATAATATGTAATGAATCAATTAGAGTGTACATACATATGTAGCTGTTTGTATGATAATTTCGATTGTATAGCACAGATGCATTGACAGGCATGATAAACTTATCAGAAAATCCCCACATTTTCCTTAGCATTCGTTAGTAATCGTTTACGTTTTTGACTGCTAACACTTGCGAACATCTTCATGAGCAACTATAATTGGCATTTACAAGATTTTTTTCTATTTTATGATACCCGTTTCACAATATTCAATTTACTTGCACAAAACACTTGCATCTCTGACAAGAGTTGTTGACGATAGTTTTTATCGACATCGTCAACATTTTCAGTCTCCCAACTAAACTAAAAGTACCTAGATAGAGTGTTGGAGATAATAAGAACTAATAAAAAGAATCCCAACACTATTCGAATCGACATTGTCTTTCCTGATTGAGCCAGATTTATATTTGCTTTTTGATAAACCATATTTAATATTATTTGTTTCCAAAGATTATATCTATTTGCTGTAAAAATAATCCTTCTCGGGGACTTATTGCTTTATAAATCACTTATATCATACTTACAACTGTAGCCATCCAGTAATTTAACACCTGTAACTTTTACTGATCGTCACTACAGGCTTATCAATTAGATAACGTTTTATTAAAAAGCATTGAGAATAAATATTCTAACTTCATACATTTGGAACTTTGCGATAACTTTGCTAGTCTGTTCCTTGTCTCTGTGAGCTTCACAAGTGGTCTATTTCAAGTTACAATTTTTGTGTTTTTGTTTGGTGGCTTCAAAAAAATATTTCTGCCAAAATCATGGAAATATCACTGAGAAAGCAGGCCTTCCCGGTGGCGTTGCTCATTTCAAGTGTACTTTTTATTACTACGAGTGCTGCTACACACCTTCACCTTAATGACAACTACATGGTAACCTATAACGTAGTGAACAACTCAACAATCACCTTCTTAATTGAAGCTCCCAAGGTCGCAGGATGGGTTGGAATTGGAATCAACGTTGACAAATCAAATATGGATGGAGCGGATCTGTTTATTGGAGGATATGCAAATAATACATCATATGGATATGTATTTGAAACATTACAATAGCCCTGGTTGGAATAATTTATTGACGTCGGCAAGGCGTTAGTTATTTAATCTATTTCTGAAACCACTGTTCATTTTTTTATTATATAGGGTTTTAAAGGCAAACCAATACCCCCATTCACAAATGATACTGAATTGAAATATACCTGTGAAGCTTCTGAAGTAAACGGTACAACCACCGTTAATGTCACACGTCCTTTGTTGGGAGGATCAAACAGCGTGAACATAACAGTACACATTTACAGTAACCTTCGAAAACAAAATAATTTATTGTCAGCAACCGGTCGTGTTTTAACCTAATTTATATTTTACAGGATCGAGTCTTCTACCTACTCTGGTCCTTTAATACTGAGAATGATCATGATGGTAATCTTACCGGAAATAAGCACACCCAGAGAGGAAACTGTGCGTTGAACCTGATCAAGGGCGAAGAGTGCGCAAAAGGTGGAGCGACTCTGCTCAGTGTTGGCGTAGGGACCTTGATGCTGAGCCTTGTCGCTACTGTCTGGAAATATTAACATGAACTAGTCGAGCACAACGAAAAATGAAATAATTCAGATTCTGTTAGGATGTCTTGTACACTGCTACTACTGCTATTTAAAAAATACTTATATTATTTTAATTACAATACAATGCAATATATCAAATCCATAATTTACCGAGACTATGCACACAGATTAGTATTGGTCCCCTGTAATACAGTCACCAAAATAAAACAAGTTTATTAAAGTTTTCCCCTGTCCGCCTGGATTCTTATTCTTATCTATGTACAGCCATTTGTAGAGATGGCGAATAATTAAACCATTAAATTGATAGGATTGGTTCACTACTATTTGTTGCATAATTTTGATGTATGGGAGTCAAACGACTAGCACTATAGACTAAAATTTATAATAGTTGCTATCATAAATTCTCTCCTCTCGTACTTTTTACAAGTGAAATTTCATCACGAAAAAGCACCTGCCTTTATGAATTGAATTCTATGTTTAAAATTTATACACTCCCAAGAGGTGAAGACTTGTATTGATTTTTGAAGCCAGTTTAAGCCGTGGAAGAGCAACCGGAAACAATACTTTTTTGTCAAAATCAATTTCTTGACTATACCACAGTCGTACTATAATAGATGAATCATTGGACCAGTGATAAAGTTTACTGTTTTGTAGTGGTTAGATCAATTTATTTGTTCTCAACTTTGATTAGGCTATAATTACACAATGGGAATTTCAACATCAAATAAAATTTTAAAAAGTTTTCATCAAATTTTTAAACAGATGTGTTTAAAAACGTCGTAAATAGTTTTAGAAAACTTATTATCATTAAAATAATGAAATGAATTAATTATGACTTTATTTGCAATGTTCCTACAAATCCCACCCAAACTGATATTTGATTTCAACGGATGTGTGTTTAGTCACTTCAGAAAAGAGAAGTTTTGCTGTATTGGATAATCAATTAAATTAGTAGTACAACCAAATTAATACTTTTAAAATCCAACGCTTCTCTAATTACCCGTAATTTTCACAATAGTGGAAAAATTTCGTAAGAGTCGATAAGATCAAATTAATAAGCATATGTATTTTCCAGTATTTTTATATCAACCTCTCTGTATTTTCCCATTTAGTTTTGTTTCAATCTTGTTGTGCTACATCAAAATAATACGTATTTTTTAGAAAAAAATTGTTGAAATTTTATATGACGGGTTTAAATAAACATAATAAAATATCCATCCCTATCTCTCACCAAAAGAGTAAAGTTAAAACTTATAAAACGAGTACTGCTGCATTACTTTACAAACATTTCCGAAGTAGCAAATAGTATACGAGTGTACATAATAAATATTTACACACAGTCACTGTGTGTTTATGCATTGAAATTAAAATGGACACTGGATATGTGTCTGTACTCTGTACTTAAATATTACCTGATCTTTTTAGACAGGAAAACATTATGAAATTACCGTTGATCTAAACTCTGTCCGTAGCATCATGCTGACTTGTCAGAAATTTTGCTTGTAGCTGTCAGTTTATTACTGCCCTTATTTTGTAGAAGCACCACCTGAACAAATTTGTAAATACCACATTCCTAATGTCTGTCGTTTTTACTTAATAGCATCTGGTATAAATAAAACTAGTGCTCTACTCCCGCAGTGCTCGTTTCCGCAGGCGTTCCACTGCAAATCATAAAGCATACCGTATTCCCTAAAATGAAGGCAGCGGCCGCTTTAAGGGATTTTTCACAACTCATAAACAATTACCGCAACCCGGTGTGGCAGCGGGTATATTGAATTTGGGCCAAACTACTAACAGTGTTAACCATAACCAAACATTAATTCTGAAAGCCTCACTAATGACTTAATGAAAGTCCACAACATTATATTAGACAATATTAGTATTCCGCTCATGGAATGTCGTTTTTACTGCACTTGCTGTAACTTGAAAACATGTTATGATGAATCATCATAATCATTGATGATGTGGTTTTGTCAATTTCATAGAAAAGTGAATTGAAAATAAAATAAAAATTAACTTAATTGGTGTCTTTTAGTGATATTCAGCAGTCCTCTAATGACCACATAGCTTTGAAATTACCGCAACTACTAAATTACTACAAAATTTGTGGCGAAAACGAAGAATTCAGCTTCATTTATACGAGAGAAATGATCTGTGGCTGAGTGGGACGGTATATGTACGACATGCAGATGGAATGGAAAATAGAAGTTGGAAGTGTCATATTTCGACATGGATGGAGCATAGACACATGGTACACCAATCATCAACTTCCTCTTTTTTAACACCATTTGTTAAATTATTTAGCTGCTGAGGAAAACGAGTTTATGAGTAGTATAATTCAACATCCTATGAGTTATGTGTGGTGATGAATGTGGGTTGATTTGACAAGTTTTTGTTACATATATATTGGGAGGGAGTAACACAATTTGAGCATATAACTCTATTTTTGAAACATTGTTTAATCCCTCCACTTGCATTTTTGTTTTTCTTTCAATCTAGTACAAACGTGTAAAAAGCTGAATGTAGTAAAGCAAATAAAGCAAAATGTCAAATGTGGTTAAATTATTCCCCATAAAACTTTAATGCCACATGTGAAATCATTATTTGTGACTTTGCTACATTTTCCAGGTGAAACAAACCACTCATAAATAAGCTGCTTCCAAAAAGTAGCAAAGCTCCACACATTTATAATAGGTGTATATGTTTAACTGTCTGTGCGATTATCAGTGTTGCTCGACAATAGTTTGGCAATTCTTTGACGTTATCAGAACATTTACCGTGAAACCCTCATTTTGTTACATTTTGCATATTGCCTCTCTGAAGAATTTGCAGCAGTAAAAGCTACCTCGGGATAACTACTCAAATTGATGTTCGGTTTCATTGTAGGATCAAAATCATGGTTCTTATCAGCTTGCCTGAGTCACAGTCGTATCGACAAGTGTCATTCAATCACCTAGTTTAATTCCGTCATTTGTTTATCTTTCATTCTTCAGATTAGATAAACCGTTTACCAACATTTCTGTCACGTCACATAAAGTTCAGTTTTTTCCACGTAGCCAATCATATTATTGTGGCAATTGTTTTTAAATGTTATCCATTTACCGTGAATAATGGTGAAACGTGTATAACTTAATTGGCAAATTTAATTGTTTCTCATTTTTTACCTGTTTCTATTTCAAGTTCAAAATTAAATTAAATTTTTTGCTTAAACGTGGTCAGATCAGTGCAATTTTGTGATATAGTTTGTTGAATAAAATGGTTGAAATGAAAATTAATTTGTAAGGTTACTCAAATTTGTGAGGTGGTTAAAAGGTCTTATAAACCTTAATACATACTTACGAACATCAACATCCTTGACTGTATTTCAACGGATTTTCCCGGTTTAGCTACATAATATATCTTTTAAGGTAGGTTCAGAATACAATATCCCTGACTGTTTAACTTTAAACGC
>JAHZNB010002120.1:0-29937 GCA_027744295.1 Callyntrura guangdongensis | reverse complement strand
CTCAAATATGGGTTTTATCTTTTTTGTTGTAGTGACGAGTGCGAAAGAGTAGGCGACGACATTCAGACGACGATTCCGAAGAAGATTTTCAAAATCTTATGTATAGAGGTCTATCCGGGTCATTACGTTTGTGAGGCGTACCTCTTCACCAACGACGTGATGTGCGAGGATGATCCAACCAAATCCAGGGTGCCAATTGATGTCATCAACCAGGAAACCGGAATGAACTTCCTCAACAAACTGGGCGTCCGTCTTCATGTTCTTCATGGAGATCAAGTTGTGACTGATGTTATTCGGGAGATTATTGAGAAGGAAAAGTCGACCCGATAAATCAACAAATGCATTCCATTTGTAATTTTTTGACAACCGTCTCTAAACTATTGTTTGATGAAAATTGAATTCACTAGGCCATCATCTGTAAATGCTCCTTCATCATCAGCCTCTAGCCCTTTCTCCAGCGTCACCAGTAACCAACCAACCTCTGGGAACAACTCTTGCCTTGAAGAGCCGGGTGCATAATCAATCCTCTCGGGAATGCCTGGAATTATCATAGAAAGCACAAAGTTTTACCCATAAATTCAAACACGTTTTCCTCGTTTATCTTAAAAGAGATTGCCGAAGGAAGAGGAAGGGAAGGCGGTGTTGGCTGGTGGAAGGCACAAGCTAAATGGCGGTAGCGGTGGAAGTAGTGATGGTGGTGGGAGGAAATTATATGACGCATTCGGAAGTAGGAAAGTGAGAATCTCATTTTTAAAGCATGTGGATATCTCATTCACAATCTATTATTATTATTGCTCCTACATGTACATGCGAACTACTGGTGGTGGTGCTAGTAGCGAGGACGGTCAGAGAAAATGAATAAGAGAAATGAGCGAATGAATATACAGAAGGTAAAAAGTCTCCAACTTTTGTGGAAATCAACTAAAGTGAACTTTTCAGTCAGTAGAGCACATTTCACGTACTACTTATCCATGCAAGCAAGCATCAAGTATGATAATTAATGCAGCTGGCAAGGCAATCGAGAGCTAACTCTTCGAGAGGAGGAAGCATGTATGCCTATCTATCCGGTTATAGAAACACAATGAATTGATCTTCTCTCGAAACTGTACCCTGTTTATATACTACTACATCATGTCTTATAGCATACACGGGAATGTTCCGTTTGCCCGTATAATATTGCATTAAAACATGTCAGCAAGCAATTTCAACGAAGCTGAGTAGTTATTCACGTAGTCAGTTTTATTGTATTTTCAGACAAGAGAGTTTTAGTAATTTCATATTAGTTCAGTAGAGAGTTTGGAGTAGCTAGAATGTAAGCGTGTGTGTGTGTGTGTCTGCCTCTTTAGAGCCGTTCTAAGTGTTCTGCTTTTTCTTTTCCACCAAAACTCCTTGTTTGTGTGCAAGTGTTACGTATAGGGACGGCCTCAACAAGCTTAAAAATCGACGAATCAGCATAAAAATTCTAAAGGAAAATAATATAAGCCAGATGTCAAGAGATAAGTCACGTATAACAATACTTCTTCCATAGAGTGAAGAGGGAGAAATGGTACATTACTTACACGAAAGCTTGCTGCATATTTACAGTTGCTTACAATAGAATTTTACTAGCACAGCAGCAGCAGCCCGGAACGAAATGAATGGCAACTTTTTACCAAAACTGGTATAGTATAGATGTGTATGTGTGTGGAGAAAATACTAGACACAATGCAGGGAAATAGCAAATACACACGCATGCATATATATAGCACATTTCTTTGGCTTTTAATATTTCATTGTCATTCTAGCATGCATCTTGAAAAATAGGAGGAGGAGGAAGAAGAAAAAAGTAAGTAATCGAGATCTTTCAAACACCAGACTTAAAGCACTCGTGGTCCTCCCACTTCATGATGATTTCATCAGGCGTCTTTTTATTATCGATATTATTACATTTAAGCATCACTGCTTATTACTGCAGCTGACGGTAGAAAGGACGAATGAAATACATACTTAATTGTGTATTCTCAAGGATTTTCGTTGGCAAATACATTCTAGCCTCTTATTTTTATCTTCAAGAAAAGCATAAGAATAACGGCGTAAAAACTTAATTTTCATCTTATTACCATATTTTGCGTTTTCTCTCGGAATTTCCAATAGAAAAAAATGGAAGTCAGTCACAACTAAAACTTTTTTCTTCCCGGGATGGCGTACATTTCATCAATCAACTTATTAATGAGATAATCATTTACTCTGTTACGCGTGCTGTAACGCATTCCATGTAAAATGCATGTAGTCGACGATAAAATCGTCGATAAACATTTAATTCGACAAAGAGACAGCGAGCGTAGCAAGAGAAATAAAATCTTTTGATGAAAAGCAGCGAAAACTACGACAAACAATAGTAGACCCGACGACGGGGGTATGAGAGAATGTCTCGGCGCGAGTTGTCGTACGTGAACTGCTACCAGTGCAGTAGTATTTCCATTTTAGTCTGGCTTGGCAAATGAAACTGAGATATTCTGGCTATGGTGAATTTTATTTTTATTGCTAACAAATTCTGTTGAATTATCTAGAACAGGAGACAATCTTTTCCTTGACTATCATCTTCTTAATTCTACTAACGTAAACATCGTGTTAAAGTGTACAGCAGACATTCAAGTGAGATTGGGGAAAATAAATAGAACGCGCGTTGTTGTTTAATATGTAAGAGTATTTGTAGAGCAAATAACAGTGCTTAAATCCAATCTCTCTGTCGCTCTCACTCCTTTTCTTGTTCATCTCAACGGACCAATTCCTTTGTCCCTTGCTTTTCTCTTTTATTCTTGGTCAGCTGGGACAATTCTCCACAAATTTTCCATATATGTACCTCATTCCGCTCTGAATCTGGAACCATAAACTTGCTACCTAAGTACTACCCCACTACCATTACGATTTGCCTATACATGCATTATATATTTTATTTATGAACGCATTTAGGGATGTTGTTTTTGTCTCTAGCTCTTTCCAGAAGCAGCTTTTGTGTTCCTATGTACACTTCGGCACATATGATGCTGCTCTATTTTACGATTTGTGAGTTTATACAAAAACGAATAACAACTGCAAATGGACATACCTTTATAACGGAGAAAGGAGGATGAAATATAGTGTCTGTCATCTACGACTCTTTCTCCCCTATTCTTTCCAACAGAACGTGCTTGGTGCTTTATAGAGACAATGCGGCCTGCTTGGTAGTTGGTATGTAAGTGGTGGAGCAGTAAAAACTAGAGAGATGCGGCATTTGGGAGAGTAATAAAAAGTGTAATGGTATGCGCACCACTCACTCAATCTATCTGTCTGTCCACAATAAGCGATGCTGCTACACACCCCTGAATACACATGCCTATACACATCATCTTCGTTTTTCTGAATCATTGACAAGCCCCACATAACATCTTAGTGGTGGAGGTGGCGGTGGTGTGGCGTCCCTTTCATTCTAAATAAGGAACGTAGACTAGTTAGTCATCGACGACGTTATTATGAACACGTTGGGTATGTGAACGTAATCATTACCACACACATACACATTAGTGGTGGTGTGTGGTTCTTGCATTGTTTACCAAGTCGCGCACACAGACACACGCTTTATCTCGACATCTTTGTAAGACTGCGAGATCTATGAAAAAAGCAATCGACCCATAACTAAGGTTGGAATTGGAACTGGGCGACATTACGAAAACAGATCGGATGATGGCTGTTGTCGTCTGGTGATGACAAACCATTCAAACCTAACAACTTGAAAGAGATGAGCGATCGACGGAGAGAGAAGGAAAAAAGTCTTAAACTTTTTCCCAATCGATTACTACCAGATATGCCTACCAAACACAAACACTTACACTTCAGTTTTAATGCAGTGGTTGTGTTGTTGTGTAGAAAGGCTCACATCTTCCGTGGATTCTCTACTCTGGGAAAAAACTGGTGCTTTCATTTTTCTACAAAAATGATTCGTTCGTGGTGTACAACACTTTAGAGAAGCGATGACACGGTGGTGTCATAATATCATCGTCATCATATGTTATAAGCCATCGTTCAACTTCAACTAGATAGACCATTATCATCATCAAATGCCACCACCATCACCGCGTCATTCTCTCCACAGTTTCCATCCAGCTTCCTTCGTGACTTTCTTCTGTGAGATAGAGAGAGAGAGTGAACGAAATGAATGCACACAAGAGCTGCCATATTTTCCTGGTGGGAACACCAAACAACACTGTCTATGATGCATGTAAATATGATCACATTCATCTCGAGTAAAATGAGGAAAATAAAAGACATTAAATGATGGTGCTTCGAGAAACAGCCGGATATTTATAGCAACTCTCAACCAACTCATCATGTTTTGCGTGGTTTCATATCGATATGTACTCGGTCTTGTATTACAAAAATATGTCGACACCAATAAGAAACCTATATGCATATCAAATGGACGATGATGCCTGTCTGTATGTATCTTTATATTACAAGTATAATTTTTGGCATAAGATATTGCCCTCATTATCACGCTCATCAAGTTGTTATATAAAACATGCCTTGACACTTCTCTGTAATCCGTGCTTTATCGCCCCCCAAGAAGCAACCAACCAACTACACAGCAAATTATTCAGCTGTCCCAGCAAGAAGAGCGCAAAGGCAGTAGAGAAGTGTGCAGTGGTTGTAGTAGTGGCAGCACTAGTGGTGTTAAGCAGTCTATTTTCCCAAGTAAACACGTAAAGAAATGAAAGCTGCAGCGTCAGCAGCTATCTTTTTGCCGTGTTGGTGTAAAATTTTCGTATTCACTTCGCGTTCTCTCTCTCTCCCTTTTCATCATCAACAATATCATCATCATATACTTTTACTTATGTGTCTGTTTTTATTTTTTGTGGGGAAGGAAATCAAGAATGTAGGCCAATCTCTTTTTTAAAGCCTTATTCCACCACGACGACGACGACAAAGAACGTGAAATAAAAATCTAGGCGAACAAAATCCTATTTGTGTAACGAGTCAAATGGAACGCATGAAAAACGCCTATGAAAAATTCTCATACATGTTTTAATGGCGTGGGCACACTGCACACTACCACTTGACGACAGTCAACATTTAGGCTGTCTATATGGCTTTGGCTGTGGTGCCTGGCGGAGTTACATAGGTTGTGGTTCAGATTTTTATTTTAAATGTCACACAACAGCACACCACTGCTCCAATCCAGTTTAATGGGTTTGCACGCTTGTATACCTCAACTTGATTAGATCCTTGTTGCCTGTTCTGGGAATACGCTTTAAATTTTCTAATGCAATGTTATAAACATTTTACACACATTTTTCATTATTTTCGTGGGACGTAGAAAATTCCCTCTGCAAGGAAAAATTGAAATTCGCCTACCAGATGCGACAAGACACTAAATTTGGCAGTTTGTTTACTTGTACTAGGACATCAACAGACGGGAATGCAATTTTGGTTGACAATAAGACAAACACATACTGATTTTATGTTGGGTCTGCCCTCAGCCGCTGCTGTGATGATGAAACAATAAATACCAAATAGGTTAAAAATAACCAACCTGACGTTTGCACAGTATGTAAGAAAATGGCCTTGGAATAAAACAAACACCACCTTACGGAAGAACCTGTCCTGTTCTAATTCAGAACAGGAAATGAAACCAGGGAAAGAGATGTAAAACTCAAAATTATGAGAAAAAGGTGGGGCTCTGTGTGGTTGCACAGTAATGAATTTGCACACGGAAAAGATATGTGCCCCCAGTTAGAATTTAATAAATCAACGTGGCGGCAAACTCTGTCAAATTATCAGCATGTGTGAAAGTACACCCAGTTCATCCACATGTGTAGCAGGTTTTATGAAAATCTACATATTTCATGACATCAAAAGTTTCAAAACTATGATCGTAATAATAATGACCATTCCGAGCATTAAAGCGATTAGGTATACATTGAAACTTTTCAACATGTGCTCATTCATCATCATTCACAAGTGGCAGCCACCATATGTATATACGGCTTTCACATTTTAGCCTGAAAAGAAATTGGATGGAGAAAGAAGATTATACAGAAGAGAATCAAGATGAGTATATATATTTGTACGGCAGTAGCATGCACAGAGTGTGTAGTGCAAGCAGTAAATTATTACAATGGCGAAAGTGTTGAATTGCTCCATCTGTACCAACATACTGTTGAACGGGGAATAAAATGCTTCCTACCAGTATACACCTTTATTGCATTACGAAAGAAAATTTAACTGGTGGCGCGCGGAGGGAAAAGGGGAATGGAGCTTCGGAAATGGAGTTGCACAACGATATCTAGACCTAAAAATTTCTTTGAGCAACGCAGCAGCAACGGATAAGTTTTCACATTTGTCTTGCCACATCTGCTGTTAATATTTAATGCGAAGTGTGTATTAAAATTTATAAAAGTACTATTACTTCCCAAAACTCATTATCATATCATAACAAATATTACACACAAAATACCAAACAACTCTGCCAAATGATTTCAATGGATGTACAGATATACGAAAGGACTTATTTCAAAAAGGCAAACACAAATGCGATAAACTCCAAGAATATCTAGAAGTAAACGAGAGAAAAAAAACAAATGCCTACACACAGGAAATAAAGACACCCTGTTCCACTCCTGCTCCGGTAAATTACAATTTCTTATCAGTTTCCCCTAAGTTTCTCAAGGTTGCTTATTACCTCACCAGCAAGAGACTGAAGAAACAACTCTATTTTAGTTCCACACAAGTCAAACCAAGTTGTTCATTTACAATCGCTACCTGCTACTGCTTGCACACTGGTAATGAGGTGAAATAATGGAAAATTGGAGAGGGGGTTTGCACTGAAAGGTTATTCCAATTTAACAAAAAATGATTATAGTAANGGGGTTTGCACTGAAAGGTTATTCCAATTTAACAAAAAATGATTATAGTAACTTCAACATTAAAATTCATTTTTGGAACTGTAACTCCTGTCGCTTTCTTGCAAGGTACATAAAAGCTACTATGTAGTACGTACTTTAGAATTTAATTGGGAAAAGTCGAAACTACATTGACAATCATAAGAAGGATTTGAAGAAAGGGTCCGTCTCCGCCTGGTGCATACCAAAGTACCGTATAGGTAGGTATGTAAATGCCATTCAATGAGAACAAACTTGAATAACAAAATCTATTTTCTGTCTCGTTTGACGTCGTCGAAGACGTAGGTGATGATAACTTTTTGAATAGGATCAACAAGGAGTGTAGAAATGAATGAACAAAGTAGAGAGTTTTTATGTTGTGTTATTGTCAAAGTACAAACTGCCTTAGAAATGATGCCAGCAGCAATAGAATCGGGAAATGTTGATGCGACGACTTTCCATTTATATTCTATTTCCCTCCTGGCTCTCTCCAAAAAGAATGTCTGCGCCTGTAGTACTTCTCTGTCTCTCTTTATAAAACGTATACACGAGTGCACTTGTCCTCTGAATTTCATTTTTATTTCCTAATTTTATAGAATTCCAGCAGTATATTTTACTACTCAGCGGCAAAGTTCACATAATAAAATACGGGTTCTCTTTTCCCTCCTCTTCTTCTCTTTATTTTCAAAAGCAACCTGCTCGCTGACCATTTTGAGAACCTAATTTAATCAAGTCTGCTGCTGTGTGAGATCAAAAACTTAACATCAAAAAGCCTCCCTCTCTTAAGAAAAGTTTGGACAAGTGTATTCAACACAACATGGGTCTATACCCTATACACGTACACACAAGGAAGATTCTCTGTGTGGGCAAACCTCACATACTACACGTTTTTTCTTTTGTATGTCTCTATTATACAAAAGAAACGAACTTTTGCGACAAAACTTTTCCCTGATTATTTGTTAGTTTGTTTGCAGCAGGCAAAAGGAATCTTCCACCACACGGAGCGGTAGCAGCAGCAGCACTACTTTTTCTATTTATATTGCCTCTAAACAGAATGACATTCAACTTTTTTATTATTTTCAGAAGTCTCCACGTTGTACCTACCTCTTATGTGATATGAAGTAAGTTTTCTACCCTGGCTTTGTAAAATACATTAAAAAATAATGTAAAATCAACGAATTAACGTATTACCCTGCAAAAGGAAGATTAAAATGGAAAACGCTGGAGTATGTGAATACCTATGTACACTCCAGCAGAGAGCTTGTTCAAAATTTTGGAATAATAAGAAATTTTATTTTAGTTAATAAATCCTGCTCGACTTTTGTGTAATTCAGGGCCCACTTTTACTTTAGATATGGTCGCTTCGTACTATAGCCAGCAACAGCAGTAATGAATGACCTAAAGATTAATGCCACTTTAAAGGAAACTTCAAACAACAACAACAATACTAATTACTTTGAATATATAATCATTAGTCAGCGTAAGTAAAAGGAAATTTTAACGGTACACAGATTGCAAGTTTTAATCCGACAAACTCACTTTCCGGCAAGCCTATTTTCCTCCTCTGTTCACCATAATTCCCTTATGTATGCATGTCTGCATCTCTTTTCCATACTGGGAAAAAGAAAGGATTCCCTTTCCATCTTTTTGTCCAGGAAAGGAATGTTGTACAAATATAGAATAGAATGATACTCTAGGTATTCTGGGAACTTTTTTGGAATTCCACAACGATATTATCTCTTTCAGCGAGAGAAGTGCTGCACAATTAAATCAACTGTTTTTCTCTTACTTTTTTTCAACTTACATTTCAAGTGGTCGTTCGTAGAGTTTTGAAAGAAAAAGGGAGGAAATGCCAAGGACACTGTCTCAACAACACGGACCATTTACGCTAACCTTTTTTACTAAGAAAATGTTACTAGTGCAAAGCCAAAGCCACACACGCATTATTATTATATCATTACTGCGAGTACCAATAAAACTACTTGGAGAAACTCTGGTACTCTTGATACAATATACAGATATGAGTCGTCGCGCACAGCGAAAAAAAAGTTATTCGCGACCAACAGACTTTTTTCATCAAAAAGACTTTGTTGCAAGTATATATGTGTAGTAAAAGGCACCAAACGCTCTATTGATATTATATTTCTCTGTTAGTATCGTCTCCAAAATACAATAATAAAAATGTATGTGTAGTGAAATAGATAAGTATGTATAATATTATCGCTTTTACGGTACGCCAGCTTATGTATACTTTTTTTCTGTTATAAGAACACTTGCGCTTGTGGGATCTCGAACACAGGCAAAAGATCTCAAGGCTTTTTATCTGAGAGAGTTCAGCAATGATGTTCATGATGATCACCATCAGAAAATTCCAGGCTTTCCATTTATCCCGTCACAACAAATTAATGGTCGTACATGAACACACAAAAAGCCTATTGGTTTTTTGTAAAAATCCATTTACAGACGCGGACGTTACGTTACCTACACACAAACTAAACTTGCTGTAGTATTGGGTGTGAAAGAAAAATATACGTGTTTCTTGAGAGGAAAAACAAGTTATAAATGAGCATTTCCTTTTTCTCTTTTGAGAAGAGTCCTTATATAGATTTGTTGGGCATGGGCATGCTGTTGTTTACGTCGTGAACGTACGATTCTTCCTTCCACTCCACTAGCTTCATTTTAAATTCGATACTTTCTCTCCTTCCTTTAGCTTATTGTCAGTGACGGACTAAAGCACAGCCATACAATTAAATTAATACGACTTACGTCTACGTTTGGAATGGAACAAGACAGTAAACAAACATATACTTCTATTACATGGTCGCAACACATCAACCGAGTTAAGAGACCAGGGAAAGGGCCCTGGAAAATTTTCTTGTCCGAAAATCAATTGCGAGTGGTAGTGACAATGTATATGGTATCGTGATAGCGGGAAAGTGCATTTTATACACACTCAGCCGCACACATACTACATGCCGCTTTTGAAAATGTGAAACTTTCACAATGATTCTTCTGTCGTGGCTCTAGATGGAAAGTTACAGGTACTGACTTGCTATATAGTGAAAGAAGCTATCGCGTGGAAATTTGATTCAAAAAGTTGATTATACGACGGAGCAGTTTGAAAGCGTTTTAATTACTAATTCGTTTTTGATTAGGCTTTCTATTGGGTGAAAACTTGCCAACTTTCTTGATACAAGATATATAGTACGCGGAGAGCGAAGGATGCTGGGAAGGTGATGCAATTAGCCAGATACTCAATTAATATGTCATTTCCTCTCTAATAAACGCTTTCTTCAAAGGAAATACGAGAGCGGGATATAGATATTTGATAACAAGTCGCAGGTTACGTGTTTTATTGCTGAGTAATATGTACAACACAAACGCTATCACAAATTTTATGCTTTTCATATATTATTTCAACTAATTACTTCGTTAGCCGCTTACGAAACATCTACAACAACAAAGCAATATCCTTGAACAAAAAAGTATTCATTGTTCTCACGGCCGACCTCGGGAACATGTCGTATGGTTCAGAGGGAAAGCAAAAGAAACCGTACAATAAAGAGTGCTCGTATGCTCATTAAAACAAGTAGAAAAAATAATTAATGAATTGAAACCTACAACATGATACTATTTATAGTATATGATTATTATTGTACAATACGTACATACATAACTCCCTGTTTACGTGATTGATATCGCACACACCGACTGTTTGCAGCTTGTTAAAAGAAATAAAGCAAGGTATGATGCACATATCAGTAATGGGAAAAACAACTACAAAACAAGTGGGAACAGAATGCGAGAAAAAATCTGGAAAAGATAAACTTTCTTCATTAAAAGAGAATGGAAACATCATAAGTTAAGCTCCTACAAGTTGGGTGAGATATGCCGATCCAAATCTAGTTTTCTCTTGTGTAGATTTTACCAACTGGCACATGCCGTGGTGAACAAAAATACACAAAAGAAAGTCGACCCTCATTTATACATACTTTAATAAGTACACATTATATATATATAAAAATACATATGAAATTTTATCAAAATGAAAGGGTAGTATCTGGTTTATCTAGAACGTGAAAATGTGAGCATTTGCGCCATTTCTCTTATCTCTCATGCTACAAAATTGTTTCCAGGATTTGGAATAATCATAATAAATAAACGAACACTATATCATTTTATTGTGGGGTTGATTAGATTATCTAAAGTTTCTTAAGTATAGACGATTTGTTTCCTGTTCAAAATAAAAATGATTATATGCAGTAATAAGAAAAGGGAGAAAATGAGGTAATATAATACACATTTGTGCTTAGTATGTAACAGTGAAATATGAAAAATGAAGATAGGGGAAATTGCGTCAATTTGCAAGCGAAGATATACAGAGGTTGTTATAAAACAATTTCTGGCAAATGCAGCTGCATACGTTGCTGCTCTGATAAAAATTCTGCAATACGAGTACAAGCTGTAATTGTACAATGCAAGATGGCTGCTGAAATGGCCATGAGGAAAGGAAAAAATATGTTTCGGGGAAGTAAGCTCTACTAAATTACTGGCTTTAATTTAGTCGGGAAATGTCTACAGTTACAAGTAATACAAAGTGAAAGTTTGTGTGTAATATAATACCTTTCCATCCCAACTTGCAAACACGGCTGACTCGGATAGTAACCATAACCGGAGAAGACCGCTTCATGCCACAGTCATATGCCACGATTGAAAGGATGTGGTTGTGGCTTTTATCGTAGTCCAAAGGTTCCGTGTTTCTGATAACACCTGTACAAACACAAAAAACAAGAAACATTCGTGAGCTACATAAAAATTATTACAAATCATGGTTCTCATTAATGTTGTATGTTGTTATAATAATATATGAATTGTATAACTCTCATTTTAACGTTGTATGCTAGCATATCGTAGTACGTCGTGAAAATTTCCACTTTTCCAAAGATTTTCGTAAATGTTAAACATTATTTGTTCGTTGCAAACAATGGGAGTCTAAGAATCTGGATTTTCATTTTGTTTACCGCGCCGTCTCCACAGCTATTCCTATATATGTAGAGTAGTATAAATGTGCGCATAAACTGTGAATTCTTGAATTTGAATTCTCAGAAAAGGAGAAAACAACAAGAAGCAAAACAGCACGTTTTCTCGACATGCTAATAATTAGGTGTCGTGAAAAGGTAAAAATGGCATGAAAAGATTTCTCCAGGGAAAGGTAGCAGCAATGAAGGAAACAACCCAGTTTTTCGAGAAACGGCAGACAGAATTGGTTTTCTTTGAAAACAAAGAAAAATCTGCGGCGATAATGACGCATTTGTTCTACCACTCCGCAGTATCTTTACGTATGTAAATTTCATTGCGTGAGTCAAGTACTACTACAAAATGTGGTGTTTGTGTGGAGGGAAACCTCACCGGTATTATAGGTACATTATATGCATTCATTTTCTCTGAGTTTTCAGGCAAGTATTAATCCAGTCAAATAATCATGAGTGTGAAAACGTGAAAACCTGAAGTTGGTTAAGGGGGATGAATAATGTGTGCATGTATTAAAAAACACTCCAGCTGGAAGCATTTCTTCATTTTTAGGGGCCATAGTGTGGTGGTACACTTTTTGTTTGGACTTTCTTGATGAATTTTTAACTCGTTATGTCTCCTTTACCCCGCTTCATGTCCTTTTTCGAGTTGACATCAAATAAAAAACTCAAACGATATTACGGAGAGAGAGAGAGAGAGAGAGAGCGCGCACGAGAGAGACCAAAAGCGAGAATGGATCGATATCGTGATGTACTTTTATAACTTTTCTGTTCTTCCTTGTATATTTGCCTTCGTGTCGTCATTCTTCTTTCTTACAGTTGGCAAACAAAGTGTTATTTTCCTCTTGAAGAAGACGGAAGCAGAAAAAAAAGTTTGAGAAATAATGAGTGTTTTTTTTTATCCCAGCATCTTTTTACGACAATTTTACACATTGCCTTATATGGAAAGTAAAAAAACAGGGTTGTGCAAGGATCCGGCAGGCAAGTAACGTATGTATTGTTCTATCATCCTCCTACGTGTATCCCTTTATACATTATATGTATTTTGTCTTTAAAACTTTACAGCTTTGCAAATGCTGCTCAAAATTACATACATATTTATTAATATAAAAGGCGGTCTACGCAGTCACCTATATGAGGGCTCATGTAATATTATTTGTATCCATTATAACGCTCTAGAATATTACACGTCGGTAATAAGAAAAATGTCGCAAAAAGTGTCGAAGAAAAAAGATGTTGATCCTTTCAGCAGAAATAAATCTGTCGTTGATTTCCCAGAAGAATTCCTAAGAGTATCGTATTGCCTCACGCAAATACAAACCCGACTGCCTAAAATCATATACGTGTACAAGTGCATGTGTATAAAAGTATATGTAGATATCAAGGCAAATGGAAAATGAGGACGCTATTTTATCAATTCGGAAATAGGTTCGAGGTTCAAGATGAAAAAGCACACAGCTACTACTACCACTACTATTATTACACTTACATAAAAACGAAACACTAACAACTAATACTTTTTAAGTTCACACAGCAGTGCACGCTGTGAATGTGAATGGATAATAAATATGTGAGGTTTCATCAACGCAAAGTGATAGCATTCGTGGAATGAGAACAAAATAAATCTCATAACTGAATACCAATGCTGATCCCACTATAAAAAGGGAATGGAAAAGCTGTAAACCCAGTATTGGCGCTTGTTGTAAATACCTTTGTGCGTTAACAGTAAAAACAAAATGTAAAAAACATGGAAAAGATCGAGATTCTTTTTTGTTTCAAGTGACATTTTTAAAATGCAGAGATTCGAAATGAAATCGATTTACACGTTGTTTTAAGCAAAAGGTATGCACAGACATTCATGGATCTTTGCAAAGTAGCACGTAGAACGTTAACGCTGTGATAAATATGTTGCTTCTGGGTTGCTCCCTCAATGCCTCTTAATAATAATAGAACAGTAAGTATGCAAAAGACATGCGCCATTGCTTGCAGCACAAACGAGACCAGGTAGTAATACACAGATTTAGAATTCAAAGTCCTTGTTCCAATTTTGCAACAGGATTTTACGCAGAGATTCCCTAGTGAAGGTGGTAAGAAACAATAATGAACCAATCTACTGAATTCCAATTGCAGTATGATTGCGGGTGGCATCAAGACCAACTTTGTGTAGGTATATGAAACCGTGTGTACGTGTAGGACGAAATAGTAATAATTATGCAGCAGCTCGTTTTTAAGGCCGGATTCGTCATAAAAAAAAGTATTAAAAAATCTTGCAAACTGTGACATTTTTTGCCACGTAAGTTTTGGCACGTGTAGTATATTTTGATTTCTCTTTGAAGTAAGAAACAATAATGAACCAATCTACTGAATTCCAATTGCAGTATGATTGCGGGTGGCATCAAGACCAACTTTGTGTAGGTATATGAAACCGTATGTACGTGTAGGACGAAATAGTAATAATTATGCAGCAGCTCGTTTTTAAGGCCGGATTCGTCATAAAAAAAGTATTAAAAAATCTTGCAAACTGTGACATTTTTTGCCACGTAAGTTTTGGCACGTGTAGTATATTTTGATTTCTCTTTGAAGAGTCATCAATGACAAACGTGTAGAAAAGAGAAGTTAACCGTGTACTTAGGTTACTTGTTTGAATTTTTCAACAAGAACACCATTAGCGAAAAAAGGAAAAAGAAAAGAAAGACGCCATCAGGCATTCCATTTGCATTTAATTTTTATACGTCTGTTCGACGTGACGACTACTTTCACTGGAAAATACCAGTGTGCTGGAATAAAATATGCTTTCGTTTTTCCAGAAAACCTACAAAAGCAAACCAATTTAACAAGTACAAAAAATAAGCTAGTGGAAGCATTATTATTTGCTAAAAACCTACACACAGGGAGACACACACATGCATACACTACTTTCCTTATTATATTATTATTATTATTATTATTATTATTGAACCAAAAACCAAGCTGCTGCTTATATCATGTATAACTTTATATGTTGTTCTTCTGCGGCTGATATTCCAGCAGAGTAAACAAAAAGTCAGCTCACCAGAAATCAATCAAGCAGAGGCGAAAAGAGAAAAGAGGACGAGCACAAGAGAAGCAAGTAGTCGTAAACAGAATGAAGGAAAAAAAAGAAAGAAATAGAAGCAGAAAAAAAGCTTTCATGCATGTGTAGCATATTGTACAGTTTGCTGTTGGTAGCATCATTTCTCCCAGTTTGCTCAATGCTTTTCCTTTTTATGCCTCAAGAAAGATGCTACAGGCAAATGGCATAACAAAAAGTACATAAAGACAGTGTGTTATATGGAGCATTTGTTGAAGACGTTATTACTGTATATATGCTCGACTCTCCACAACTATACATTCAGAACGTATGTACGTGTAAATCTATTACAAATGAAGCAGTAGTCGTGCCTCACACTGCACAATTTTTTTTGCTCAAGTACAATAACATAAAATCTAAACAGTACGTAAGAACAAGAGCTCCACTATCACTATAAATATTAGTCGTGGTAGGTATATACTCGTCTGTCTTTCCACTACTGCAATGCATGTATTCTCTTTTGTCGCCACGCGTCGTCCTCTATCGAAGTGTCTACTTCAGAGATAGTTTTAGCAAAAGTGAGCGAAAGAGAGAAAGAAAGAACGAGAGAGAGACACACACATAAAAGTTCCAGAGCCATTGTTCTGTTTAATGAAAAAGGAGAAAAATACAACAAATAGTAGCTCTTTGTTTATGTATCTTTCTTTTTTGAAAAACGAACAATTGAATGAGCATGCTTGGAGGCTCCAAGTTGGAGCACTCCTAGAGTCGTTGATAATAACTGAACATGAAAGCTTATACTTATGATGGAGCAATACATCCAGAAACATATTTCATGTCTTGTCTCGCCGTATTAATTCAAAACAAAAATAACAGTACTCGTAGCAAAAACGAACTGGATCACTCTCTTTCACAGGGAAGGTTGAAGATGACTAGAAGCCCGACATTCCATGGTTTTCCAAGTGACTGTGTCTTACTTTTGTGCTACTTGGTGTATAAGTATTTGTACAGAGAAATGGATATACATAGGTACATTCACAATCTGTAAACCTCTGTTGCCTCGTCGTCGTCGTCAGATGAAGCTCCCGTATTATTACTATTTTTTCTACTGAAACGAACAAGTGTAGCCTGGAAAAAATAGATAGCATGCTGTGAATTCCTCCTGAATGACAGGTCGTAGACTCCCCCTGACTCGGCACGCCACCCTTCACATTATCGTCACCGAGAGTAGTAAACTGTGTCTGCCAACAGTTAACCATTACTCCATCATCTTTTACTTTTTTTGCTGTACCCTCATCATGTTTGTCTGTTTCATACTCTGTTAGTACCGAATTCATAAATGCTCGAGACATTTTTTCATCCGAAAATTGGGGCGTTCTATAGTACACTGCTGCATACGTGCAGAATATATACGCTTCTAAATATTTATTGTTAATGCTTTGTCTAATTGGGATGCTTGGGTTGTCGCTTTGCATATTCATTATCGTAAACTACAAAAAGCATCCTTGTCATACGGGCCGTTTGTTCTGAATTCTCCAAAAATGCAAAAAATGTGGAAAAATTCTCCTTCCAGCGTTTTCTTCAAAGGATAAAAATGCATTTGCAAGACATGTGAGCAGGGATTAGAAAATCTCACAAGAGAAACGTCTAAACTCAAACTGTATATGCTTTTCTCTTTCTTCCTCTCCCTTCTCCTTCACACAGACTAATTTAATCTTCGACTACATTATTTTATACCACTAGCAGCACTCATACACACTTACTGTTATTTTTCTCCTGTAAACATAATAAGTGCTTGTTAGCTTCTGGTTTTATGCATTTGCATGCATAATATCATTACCCGTTTGTGGCCATACCACCTAACAAGCTTGTTACACTCCTGCAATAACGATCCAACTGTAACTCCCGCCCACCCTGCCTGCCCAATGATGAGATTGAAAAACACAAGATTGGATAATATTTTTAAATGGAAACGAAGACGCAAATTATATTTTGATTTGGATATATTCATACAGGCATCTATCTTCTAGCTACCTATAAATATAAAACTATAAGCCACACTAACTTACAGAAATGTACATGAATGCCTTTCTCTCTCTCTCTCTCTCTCTCTCTTTCCCTCTCTATGAATATTGTTATTATTATTATTGTTGTGAAAACATCCATTCCAAAAAAATCTTTCTAGAAAAACAAGCAGATTTTTTTTCGTTCTCAACGAAAATTTCTTTCTCATCCATGAATACCAACAAGACTACATCCTTCTTTTGCACGACTGCTTGTAGTACATCCCTCTTTTTCCTCGTTTTGGTTCAATAGAGACCTTCTTCAGCTCTCGTGCATCGCGTATGTAACTCTACAGCAATATCTACCCCCACCGAAAAACATCACCAGCAAAGTTTTATGCTGTGAGTAGCAAACCCGTAAAGCTCATAACTCTTGAGTCTTGAGTTTACTGTGAACGGTGAATGTGTTAAAATGTGATAGCTTTTCAAACTGCCTTTTTTCCTTTTCCTCAAACACTTTTCTCGGTTATAGCATACACTTGAGTACCTTCGCAGTAGTAAAATTGACTGCATTTTTGGTAAGTAATGTCACAAGCACAACTTCCAGGCCTGTGTATCTAGCAGCATATGGGAAAAGGATAAAATTGGAATTGAATCACAAATTTTCTGTTCTACATCATGACTTGTTGTGCATCCCATCCATTATAACTGCCGAAAACTGGCACCGCAGGACTCTTTTCTCCTCTACCAAAACAACTACCACACTCACGCTACTTCGCCTGACCCCACCACAACTATTTATATGTATGATAAAGCATCAGTTCAGAAGTTAGTTTCCCTGTGGCACCAGCTAACAGCAAAAAAGAGGATGAAAAAAGAGCACTGTCTATAACGCAGTTAGCCTAACTTGGCTTTCTAGCGTAGTAGTAAAGGATTTTTTTTCGAAATCCGTTGTTTTTAACGAGACATGCTGAGAATCAAGTTCAACCATTGCGTTTTTCATTATGCAAGAAGAGCTGCCATAAATGCGGCTGTGAAAAAGTCGTAAAAATTGCGAGGAGAAGAACCTGACAAGAAGTTTAGGCAATAATCTGCATCTGCATACTGCAAACCAGACAAGTCTACAACAACCAAGTTATTCACTTTTTTACATGTCTATTTTGTGTATTCCCCCTGCTAAAACCTCGGCGAGGGTTAAACAGGCTTGCCAACACAAGCTGCTATATAACTAGGACCAACCGACCAACTCTCTCTGACTGCCCGATAACACTGGCCCTGAGTAAGGGGAATTTTTTCTAATAACAAAATACACAGCTCTTTTGTTCTTATCGGTCCTTCTTTGATGTTTTTTTTCTTGGGGAAACAAAAGGAGTCATGTCTACTCTCTTTTTGTGTAGTTTTCTGGAATGCAAGCAGTAAAAAATGAATGGTGGGAATGATGATGATGATGATGACGATAATATGAATGTGTGTATCCAAACGACGTGCTTTGTGCTCCCAGAGAGTAATAGCCGAGGGTATGTAGTAAGGGTGGTAGTGCCATCAGCATCACGCCAATGGTCTTATTTTCCTTGGAACAGTTTACTCAAACACATAATAATACGATGATGCCCCGATCGCCTAATATTATGACTCTCCTTTTTACAGAGAGGACGTCGAGGACGACGATGATGGTTACTTGCAACTGTATTCTTTTTAAGACAGATAGCCCTTTCTTTTTTGGGTTTCACGGTCCATTCAATTTTATGATGGTCATTATGTCCAGCAGGTACATATATATTTTACGGCCGAAAGGTTACTTCCATGTCGTTTTACTCAAGCGCCTTCAAAGACATACGGAACAACACCGCAATAAAGTATTATGTGTATGGAAAAATGAAGGGTGCGTAACATGAATCGATTTACAGATAGATAGAATGTACAGGCCCCACCACACGGAAAGAAGAGAACTAGATAATTTTCTTTACTACGTCGTCAGTTTCAGCATCATCATATGGTATGTATTGTAAGGATAATAATTGATTACGTTGTTGAGTTGAACATTATTTACCCAGTCAAAAAAGAAACGACATAATATATTCAAAGAAAAACTAATTAAGTTGCTTTCAGTTTATTCCACTTACGTAACGTCGAACTGTAATTAAATTTGTGCGCCTTTTCTATACTCACAAGGGAAAAGTTTCTTCGTCGAACCTCTAAATTGAATCATGTACGTAAATAAACAACAATGATGTTGTTTACGTGATACTTAAAAATTTTCTCACTTTTTTGTGGAAGTGGGGAAAGAGCTTTTTTTCAAAAGGAGCGCCGGCGGTGCTGCCAATCGAGACTTCACACACAACAGAGTTTTTATAATGGTATCCGCGCACTTCACATGCTAGAAGCACAAGTAGTAGCGAGATGGAATAAAGAAATAGACGACAAAAGGAATAGGAGTATAGTTTCTTTGTAGAGTCTCAAAACATGTAATGCTAAACATGAAGGCTAAAATGTGGGCATGAAAGATTCTCTGGAGATAAATAGGAGGAAAAATAAAACATGAGTGGCAATGGTAGAAAGTGGCACGATGATGATGTTTGTGGGTACGACTCTGAGGAAGGGAAGAACCAACTCACACGCTTTGAATTTTCAAGAGCAGACTCTTTACATACTCACGGAAGTATATCTGTATATACGCGGTAAAATGCTAATATTTATACTTTTATTTTAAGAAAATTAGGAACATATAGATAAAAAGTACAACACCGAGAGAGATGTGTTGTTTGTTTATAAAATAAATTTACCTCGAATGTCAAGTCTTTTTTAACGGAATCTACATGGGGCACGATAAGCAAAGACGATATTCACAAAACCATAAAAATGAATTTTCCAAAACCTCTGCGCTGCTGCTACTATTTTAACAGGATATTCCCTTCTTTTACGCAATGTGTTCCGTGGCTGGAGCATTCGGTTTGACATCATCATATTATATACAGTGGCAGTGAGGCAAGTACAATATTGTTTGTTGAAAGGCACTCTGTAGGTCTAGGTGTGTTGTGTGAATATAGGTAGAAGTAATATCCCAAGTACATCTTTGGGGACCCATAATTTCACGTTTACCCAATGCCAAAAGAATTCCTTGGGGAAATGAACATGTTGTTGCGACCTGAGTCTCTGTCTCAGAGAAACCCACACACTTAACATCGTTATGCCATAGTTGTGTGTGTACAGCTTGGGTGTGTGAGCAAAACTTGGGGAGCAATGTCGGGAGGTAAACTAAAAAGTTTTATTTCATAAGACAACAAATGAAGGTGTCAAGTAAAACAGATGAAGATACATCAAGACACATGAAAAGGAACAAATAATAAATATACCCGGAAAGGAAAACAAAACTGGACAACTTTTGTGCCTAAACAGGACATTTCATTTCCGTTGAGGTTTTTGGTTTCATAAAGTTTGGAATAATTGACAATGATAAAGTCGGAATAAAGTTTATGTACTAGGAACCCTATGAATTATTTACATCTTGTCAACTCATTATATCTCTATTGTAGGATGAGCGTCATTTCCGGCGCTGGCACGGGAATGGCTGTTTACCATGTACTTATTCAGCACGTCAAAGGTTGTGTATGATCACGGAAAATATTAAGTAATCCTTTCAAAGAAAATATTTTAATTGGAATCATTAAGAAAATCGATTTTCAGTTTCAGTGTAATTGTGGTAACATGTTTTTGTATTTACAGCCGTTGTGCCTACAACTACGATAAACTTAATCTTGCAGTGCAGTCATGATATGTGCAGTACCTATTTGCGAGTAGGAGATTTTCAATAATTGATAGTATTCGTTCTGCTCCACACTAAAACCTGTGTGACGCCATTGTGATTATTCGCCATCTACTAAAATGTTCGGTTATACTAACGTTTCACAGCCACATGGCCAAATTCATTTCGCCCTACAACAACCCATTTGTAAAACCATACATAAAAATTTAAAGCGTTTGAAGCCTTCCAAGAAGTCTCCGCATTAGCAGTCACCTGCCGTAGCAGTGTAGCAGTAGCAAACTTGAACAAAAGGCAAAATTATCGCATTATTTCATGTATACGTTTAGAGAGCAAATTTAATAATTTCGTAGAAAATTCTCTCAAACAATCTGGCATGTGGATATGACTACTCCTGCTTTTCACTGCTACCTGCTGATAATTTGAGCATGCTTACCCGTTGCGTTGTGCGCCTTCGTGTATTTTGCTCCATTTGTTAGCACCCTCCGCCGAAAACCTACCATCGTATCATCATGACTTTTTTTTTCATTTTGACATGAAAATAAATGAGCGACGCACCACTGTATTTTATCAACAGCGGGAGTGCTCGGTTCATTGAAAGAACAGGGAAATGAATGCACATTTATCCATTGTTCCCCTCGGTTCTGCTGATATCCGACATCACAATGCATACCGAGTAGTAATATAAATAATATGCCATTTCTCCAAACATCACAAAAACAATAATAGTAATAACGCCAAACGTAACAAAGTTCGTCATGCATGAATGAAATGAACAATAAATAGACTACAAACAAAAGTTATATACATCTGAACTAAACTGAACTCTGGTCTGGACTACACATTTTCATGACATAAAACAACTTACCGAAATGATAGTTACCTACACAAAACAAATTTATATTTGTAAACTTTGTTCTCCCCTATCAAAGAAGATACCTTTTACTTTTGCTCGGCTCACTGTACAGACTAGTATAGACGGTATAATGGTACACCGTATACACAGTAATTTATGAAGCTTAACCTGCTATCTCGCTGCCAAATTGCAGGCCAAATGACGTAGGTTTTACCGTTGTAATATTAAAAATAGTTATTATAAATGTACTAATAATAGCTCCGCACAAAATTACATACACAGATTGTAGTAAAACCGAAAGTTTCAACTTTGTATGCATGATGATGATGCACAGCAGATTAAAGCAATGGGGTAAAAAAAATCGAGAAAACAATTTCAATGATACCACATTAGTTGTGTTGTGGTAATACGTAGGCATCTACATTTTGTTGTTTTTTATAACTCTGTGTATATTGACAGACTTTTGTGAACAGAGGCTCTTTATCCTTCCTCGCACACCCTTTCCCACAATAAAAAAGTAAAGCAACAACACAACGTAATGCATCTTTTGTATTGAAGTAAAACATGGAATTGTGAATTCAGAATCGGATTGGGAAAGTAGCAGCCTTTTTTGGAAGCGGCAGCTTGCAGTGAGGAACCAAGTTGTAGTTGTTAGTAGCGGTAGCAGTCATGCCATGCATATCAAAAAAGTCCATAAAGCACTGGAAAGGTAATATCAAAAGTTAGTGACTGAATACGGCTAAACTGACTGATGACGATTTTACTTTGCCTGCATATCTAACACATTCAGTCACAGCAAGTCCAAACCACGTCCAAAAACCGAAGTAATATACTACGCAATTTTGGCATTCGCCCTCTCTTTCTCCTCCTGCTCGTTTTCTCTCTCGTAGAGTGTGTAAGCACCTAACTTGAACCGTATAGAGAAACGTTATCGCACACAATTCAAAGAAATACGGAGATACACGTCTACATACACAAGCACGTCCCTACTTGGATGCTACATACATACGTGCTTACAGTTCAAAAATGTGCATTGACTATATCGTATAAAGGAGACAGAAAAGAGAAATCGATAGCCCTATTATTTTCCTTGTCCTAGCCTCTCTCCCTTTCTCTCTCTTTCCCCCTTTCCATAACTTTCTCTCAATAATTCTCGACATAACTTTTCCATGTGAATGTGATATGCTTCTAGTTTTGGAAGCATTGCAATGTTAGCTCCTCTTCAACATGGTCCTTCCCTAACAGTGTTAGAACCTGTCACAAGAATGTAAAAAGAAAAGTGTTTAGGGATATATACATGCATTGAATATGGGAATGTACGGATTTTCTCAACTGGATAAAAAAAGCCATACTATTTACAACGTAAGCTGTGTGTGTGTGTGTTTGTTGTAATATATGCACCCTGTATCTTTGTACAATTCCTTGAATATACACATACACATGCTTGCATATTAAGTATTTCATCAGGTTTTTCCTCCGACTTTTATTGCATTACAAACTTCACGCCCAAGCAATACATTATTACGGGCACACTCCCTGGCAGCAGGGCGGCGAAACGGCCAAATAATGCGGCCAATAAACGTACAACTTGTACTATTGTCTCTACTTTAAGTTGAGTTTTGTTTTTGTCCAACTTCAAAATTAAAACTTTGTTGGTAAATAATGTTATAATTGTTAAGGTTTGCACAGTGTTGTCTTGTTTTTTTGGCTTTTTATATGGATTACTCAATGACGGTTATGGACACACTTTATAATTTTAAATTACTGGAATAAAGCCGCCGTGAATACAACGCGACATTCCTGACAATGCAAAAATACTTTGGTGTAGATAAGCACGTGAAATGTACTCTCGTTTTGCAAACTGTCCAATTTTATTTTGTTTGGCAACATCCAAGTCATACGGAAACAATTTTCTTTCTCCACGAGCATGAATTTCTTCAATGGAATCTTACATTTTGGTAGAGATAAGAAAGCAAAACTTTTATTTTGAGAGGATTTCTAGACACTCTGCTTCTCTTATAGTAGCCGTGTAATAAGCATTCTTACGTGAAGACAAGATACATAATCTAAAGACGAGAACAAAGAGGAGATACACAACACATTATCATACCAGCAGAGTATACATATATATGTACTTAACACGAGTGGACAGTGTGCAAAGCAAACTGAGCATTTAGAAAATAATTGAGTTCCTGAAGAACGAGGATGTGCGGGATATACTAGTATATCACTCGAATCTAGTAAACGCAATGGGTGGGTATATATAATATTCATAGTATGTCTTACAATTGTATTTCATCGACCATTTCATGTAGATACATTATCTAACCTCTAACTTCGTATAGGAGCTCCAGGTCTTGTCTCTTGTTTATTTCCCCGAAACGAACAGCCAAAAGTGCACTCAAGTGGAAGATGTAAAGAAGAGAAAGTACAAGTGAAGGCGAGTAGAATAACGTCGTGTACTGACTGATGGTAGAAGGAAATTTCAGAAATTAGCAATTTTGAGCTCAGGGAACTCAACAGCTTATATATGAGGGAATCGTGATGGGAAAACGGATACAGAAAATTCAAAAGCTTGAGCTATACCTATACCACACTATAATACTGTGCACATCTTATAAGGCGCATTTTGTACTTCGTACATGAGGAAACGGCTCACAATGAGTCAGGTTCTCAAGCCAAGCCAACTAAATATAAAAAATGAAGAGAAAACATACAAATGAAACTATACTACTTTTGCTTTCACTGAAACGTTATAATAGCACACCCTTATAAGTACTCATGCATATGAATGTATACCACCAGTCAATTCTAGTCAACTCAGGAACTCTTCTTTTTTCATCTTTACATGAGGGAGTGCAATAAGAAACGTCAGTTTAGCAGTTTTGGCTTAATGCTATTACACAGGCACATGTATTTTACTCATCGTTTCGGATTGAAAAGAAGTACGAGAGGTACTTATATATTCTTGCAAGAATTCTAAATTTTAAAAGGGTTCCCATTATATCAAATGATGGGCATTAGCCAACCAGGAGAAGAATGAAAAAATGTGTATAAATCTTAAACTACGCAAAAGTATGAAATAACTGTATAGCTGCATATTTTTGTATATATTCTTGTGAAAGAAATATATAATTTCAGAAAAACTAGTTCATACCTAAAATTTAAACGAACATTACACGTGGTTTATGTGCTGCTGAAACTAAAATTTTTGCATAAAGTCTCTATCAAGTAAAAAATATATACGTACGCGGAAGAGTGTATACACATATGCATACCTAAAATCCAACCGAACATTACACGTGGTTTATGTGCTGCTGAAACTAAAATTTTTGCATAAAGTCTCTATCAAGTAAAAAATATATACGTACGCGGAAGAGTGTATACACATAATGTACAAAACAAACAGTAGTAGTGACAGTATAAATTCTATGCTTGTTTCAAGTAGAATAAGTAGATGAAGCAGGGAACAGTTGTCCTTTACGACACGCGTGGTCCAATTCACTTTAAGCAATGGGGTAGTTTTATGGCAATGAAAGCAACGATCTATTTTGCTTGTGGATGATATTGAATTGTTCTATTACACACAGTATGGCAGTTCGATGAGATAATTTTACAAAGTGCATGTTATTAGGATGAATAGATATCTGGATTGGTATTTGCAAAAAAAGAAAAGATTTTCATGTTACATACGACTATTGGTTTCGTGCTCGTTGTTGAAATTGAAAGCAAAGATAACTACTTCCTTGCCCATTTTCTCATACTTTAATCTGACATGCTTTTAACGTTGCGCAACAAACTAAATACTGGGCTAGGATGAAATTTTCTGTTTGTACTCATTACTCAAACAATAAGCTTATATCAGCTTGGGCTTATATATTGTGTCATCAGTTACGTAACGCATGTTATTCAACCTCACTTTTCCATGAACATACAATAGTGGCAACACTCACAAAGACCAAAAGTTGCTACTGTTTGTCAACTTTGTTTGGATAGAATTGATGCTTTGTTAATAATTGTTAAACAAAATATGATAGATGGAAAATTTTGTGATATGTAACCACTTTTTATACCTTAATTACACTTATATGATGTGACTTATTTCTTGCGTCACTGAATACAACGAGAACACAACATTCATCTACAAAAATTAACGTTGTTCCTTTTTTCCATAAAAAGTGCTGATGACAGAACCGAATTATTAATCTGTCGTAATTTTGTAACTTGTTATTGGAACATGTCAAAAACAATATTGGAAAACAGGATGGCCCAAAAATTAATTAAAAATTTTACAAAGAGGTGAAACTTTACATAATTTGAAAAAATATCATGAATGATCCCGTGAGTTAAACAGCCATAAAAGTAATGGTTTCCGTTGCATTACGGTCTGAAAAATTTAATGAGATCTAAAAGCTTAGCACTGCAACAAAACAAACACGAACAATTTTTATATACATTTCTACCTTCAGATTAATGTAATTTTGCAAGCATTAACTTCTAATTCATTAAAATATCAGTTTGTAACAATAAAAAAGCAAAGCAACTTTTGAAGATCTGCGTTCAAAAATACGTAATCGGTCATCGCAGAAGAACGACATCGTAATTTGTATTTGTTTTTACGTCAGTTTTGGAAATTCTAGTCTTACGTGTATCATTGTGCCCTGTGCGTTTTATATAGTCCATAAACAAACAAGCAAACAGAGCAAAATAAACCAACATGCAAAATCCTATACTTGTATCCTAACATGTCTTTTTTAAATTTTAAACACAAAAAGTTTACATAGCTTCCTGTATTTCATCATAACTCACATCCGTGTACAACAACGTGCATCTATCTATGTAGTCTCTTTTTCCCTCTGTATTTTGTCCGTCGTAACTCCACTGTTTTCATCCGTAAACTTGCAACAGTACGATAAAATATAACAGACGTCTCGGATTCGGGTCTATAGCAATAATAATAGTTGTGTTCTTTAGCGGCAATGTCATTGTGACAAACAAACCAAACTACAAAACGCTCTGTTTTTTACGCATGAGTGCTCCCAGTTCCTTTGATGATTCCGTAAAACCAATGGGAAACAATAAAAATTCATTTACATTGGATGATCTTTAAAAAAAGTTTAACGTTTGATGTCATCGAAAAGAAGGGAAGTGGGTGTACTTATCCCTGTGTCTATTTTGCAGATTCATTTTCCTAAATTGTTTTTGCACAGGGAGAGCAGATAAGATAATAAACATACAACCAGGAACCAGAACCAGAGCCCCGAGAGGAGTAGTAGTTGCCAATCCAAATGATCTAGTCTTTTGTCTAGCACGGGAGACAGATGGACCACCTTTAACAAAAAATCTTCTACTCTAAAAAAGCTGGTATTCAATTCCATTTGACGTACTTTCATCCAACTACAAGCTCTCGTTTTTTGTACGGACGGCGACCGCAGTACTCTGTTTTAGACACTACTTTTTGCATAGACAAGGACCGTGCTGGTGCTAGTATGCCATTCAACTTCCACTCTTTCACAGTTTTAACCAAATTTAATCTTCCTAAATGCCTTCAATTCAAACCAGTGCGGTTTATGGCAATACCATTACACTTATTGCTGTTTCTCCTCATTTATACATCAGTTTCGTATCCAAGTTTGTACTTCACTGGCCACACAATTATTTAAAAGTTTTCACATCAAAACCAAAGTTTGTGAAGGAGAGAGAAAAAGGAATAACACAATAATACGCATGCTATTTGTTTTTTTCTGTATAGAAAATGTTCACCCACCGTATTTTCACCCATGCATGTCTGCTGCTGCTTTATGTAATTTCCATGAGAAAGGTAAAGCACCGTTTTATTGCTATTCATTTATTCATCCTACGAATCCGTCAGCTTTTGCTTCACAACAGAATAAATAACAACCGTTTGCAGAGAGTAGTGTTGGAGCAATTCTAGCATCCATATTGCCTATACGTGTGTACGCGTACACGTAATCCACACAGGTCATATATGTAAGATAATATGGAAGTAAAAGTTAAATGGCATGCAAAGGGGGTTGTATTGTCTGTCAGCGTCACCTCAACCTTGTGGATGAATATTTCAACGACGAATAATCAATACCAACTGCTTTCTAGACTAACTACAGTAATTTACAGCGAATGGAAGTAGAATTTTTTACTCTGCCGACACACGTTTCCTAGAAGGGGCAATTCGAGTAAAGTTAAGTTTCATGTCGACTTCATCTTGACATCCATTTTATCTGGAAACAAGTTCTACTTAAGAATAAATTCATATTTGTGGCATTGTGGCCCATCCAACCCTTTCACACAGTCGTTCTATTATGGTTATATATTTTGATCGTCAAATAAAGTAAAAATGGAATAAAGTGAATGGTACTACAAAAATAGGAATATAATATGTATATATGCCCGTTTCCATAAACGTAATTTTGCAAGAACGCAAAATGGATTTGAGTGGTATGCCCATAATGGCGAGTGAAATTTGCTGGCTGAAAAAAACTTGTTTCTCCAGATAGAATAGGAAGTTTTAAGCGAATCTAGAAGAAATAGGAATTGGCAGAATTTATTCTCTTGAGTGGCTAAAAGGTAAGGTAATGAAAACATTTCAAGGCATCATAGAAAACCTTTTAAAAGAAAAAATGATAGCAAGAGGTCGATTGTGTGATGCTACCCAAAAAATTTCCAGTGACTTTCTCCGTTATAGGGACTATTCTCAGAAAACATAAAGGTACGCAGGTCATTCACTATAACGAACTAGCAAATCACTTCCGCAGAACCACATCAGACGTGTTTTATACTGGCAGTGTTGAAACTGTGGATATATCAACGTATATACAACATTCATAAATGCACTGGGTTGTGTGTGTGTGTGTGATGAAGCTCACTCAGGAGTGAGCTTCATCACACACAGGACTGTCTGAAAGAACGTTGAGAAAGGAACTCAACTAAAGGGAAAATGATGACTGGGAAAAGTTAAAAGTCGGGATAATAACATGATAAGTGGTGGGTATCACAGGATAACATCATATACTCCGCTTTAGAGCTAGGTATCGACCACGTCAAGCTTCAGGTTAAATAAAAATGAACAGGAAAAAATTTATGGTATTTACACAGATCAAATTTATGCTGTGCATTATGCCGTCAAATAATAATAGTAATAGTAAAGGCGAACGTTTCAAGGGGAGCAAGGGAAAAGAAAGAAAACAGAAGCTCCAACTTTCCCAGTAAAATCCGGGAAAGGATCAAGTGAGTGTGTATGTGTGGAGTGGTGTAGAAGGAGCAGCACAATACAATCAAGGTACCATATTACTCCGCGTATCTCCTTGCCTAGGGAATGGAGTGGTACGCGCAAAAGCTCTTTCTATTTTAAACATTCTTTGAGAGAAAGAGCAGGTATGTTTGTGTGCACATGTGAAGAGAATTAAGTACAATAACGGTACGTTGTTTAACATGAGATATGTGTGTGCACTGTAAGTGCACATGGAAAACACATTTTTATGGTTTACAATCACATGTGTGTAACATCAGTGTCTAAAAACTTTTCTCCTCGGAGCGTGAATCCCGTATAGAGAAATACTCAAAGATGATAAAACGAAAGCAGGGAAATAAATCACACGAGCTTCATCTTAACAATCCTTTATTTTTCCATCCTTTTCCCCTTTTCAAATAGTCTCACTCTTTTCTGAAGCTAGTTTCAATTCAAGTGCTTTCTCCGATTTCCATTTCCTTCCTCGTCGATTCTGTTCTATCTCAATGTATACGAAAAACTAAATAAATTACCTACTATCTGTGTGTGAGAGAGAAAGTATACAAAAGGGGTAGCAGTGGTGGAGAAACAAATGTGATTGCAATACGGACCTTTTTATGCGCATACATTTATTTTTTCATTTCCCATCACCACACGCTTTGGTTTACCGGCGATTACGATAAGATTCGCTCTTTCAAGTATTTACCGTCACCGTCTTGCATTATTTCTCCGGAATCTATTATCATTGGTGAGCACACCAATATAAAAACTTTCAGGACTTTTCCTCAATCTGTACAAGATAAAGTAACAAGATGAAACAATAAATCGAAATCTGGGCAAGTAGCGAAAGTAAAGGACAGTGAAAAGTTTAATATGAAAACTAGAGTGCGAGGTTGTGTTGCATGATTCCAAATAGAAAATATATGTATATTTACGAAATACTTTAAATACTAGTATAATTTCTTAATACTCTCGGAACAGCATGTACACATAATCTTTTCTGGAATTAAACGTGCTGACTGGCGAAATACCGGACGTTTTAACTTTGGTTAATGTAATGATCAAAAATAGTAAGCATGAAACAGAAAATAAATAAA
>JAHZNB010002119.1:738-16269 GCA_027744295.1 Callyntrura guangdongensis | reverse complement strand
TTTTTAGCCAATTCAGAACAAAAAGTTCCCAAGTCCCAGCCAGCCCAACTTTAGGCAAAAAGTTGGGAAATGCCCGACTTTCAATGATTGGTGGGGTTAACTGAGACTGGAGCCAAATGTAAATACGACTGTTTCTTTCTGCTACATACCGGTATGTAGCAGAAAGAAACAGTCGTTATTAAAATCGTGGATTTGTCTTTGGAAGTTTTTTAAAAAAATGTTAAACACCAGAGGTTGGGGGGAACTGTTTGCTCAGTTTTTATGAATGCATAACGTGCTTCTTTTTTCCGTTACCATTCGTTGTCAATGTCCATGAAACTGCTGTAACCGTTGTTATGTTGAGCTTTTTAAAATTCTTCTGCCTCGCTTCGCTCAGCAGAAGATCCTCTCTCACCCTCTGTAAATGGTGTCTAGCACGCAAAAATGAACATTGGGAAAGCAAATGTTTCAAAGTTGCGAATTATTAATACGTAAATTACATCAACTTGGTTTAAAGGACAGACAAATTCAACCCACTATTACGAAGGCAAGAATTAAAAATTACTACCGTAACTATTTTGACAAGCTGTAATCCCATAGTTTTCAATTATTGACTTCAAAAGGGCTAAAAACCCGTTGTTTAACGAACGGATAGTGTAATATTTAACGGTAAATTTTTTGCTATTTATAATTAAGCCTTAAAACTGACTTGCAGGGGTTTAATAAATTTTCATTAAATCGCATAATTATGAAGAATTTACTGCATAATTTTAATCAATAAATTCGCATTTGGTGAACGGCCCTGATTTATGGATCAGATGACGAGAAACCTTTTGGCAGACGTTCGGGACAAATCTGGCTGGGTAAGTCCGTTTACGGAAAGGTCGGGTGGTTGGGTCACGGCATTGTCAGGTAAGTCGGCTCTCGGCGTCGGGTAGTCGGGTGAAGGCAAGGTTGGGTAGCAATGGGTAAACTCGCGGTACGCGCCTGTATGAACTTGGAAGACTTATAGTTCCGTATACAGTACCCAAGACCATCTAAGAAATTGTTACTAATTTATCCATGGGTTTAACATTTTGGCCAATAAAAGCAAACCAGACCTTGAATAATGAATTATCAAACAGAAGCTTAAAGTTAATCGTGGTTTACGTTTTCCTCTACTAGGATATAGTTGTAATATCTCATAGTAAGTGTATACGAGAATGATTAATTGTCGTGATACTAATTTGAAAGGTGTGCAATGTGTAAGGATGTAAAGGTCATTCAATTTTAATATTCACTACTTTATTTAGAAATTGACACACGCTTACAATTATTTTCATCATGAAATATTACAATAATTATCATTTTTCCCATGATAGTGATACGGACCTAATAATTGTAACTTTCGTAGAGTTCATTATTTTAATGCTCCTTGTTTCTTCTTGAAAATTAACCGTTCTTAAAGGTGTACACGTAGAGTAGAACGAACATTCATGATCAGTGAGTGTGCTTGATTCTTGAAAAGGATGTGTTTACTTTGCCAACAATAATCAACTTTGCCTTTCCTTTGCCCTTTTCAACGAGTACCAAGTTTCAGAGTAGGGTCATTAATCACCCTATCTATAAAACATGCAGCATAAATCGTAAAAAAATATGAGTCACAACTTTCATGATAGCAATTGTGAAAAGTTTGATGATGCGGAAAGAAAACATGGCAGTTGTCATAATTTTAATAAAATGCAATAATTGAAAGGGTAAATTTTGTTGCATAAAACTTCTGTTTATTTTTCCATTACGAGCACACGTAGAATAAATTATGGGGATATGTATTACATTAATTTAAAAATTTAACTTTTTACATTAGAGTTTCAATCCACCCCAAGCTACAAGCTTTTTTCTAGGAGTATTACATTCATTCACATCAACTAAGTAAATATTATTTTACTACTAATATTATCCCTTTGAACCACATATTATATTATTATGATGCCTTTAATATTATCCTATTCAAGAACTTTCCCAAGTGGGAAATATCGTATATATCAATATCAATTCTAATTATACCATATCATCACTCTTGAATGGAGTTAAAATGCAGAAACCTGCAACTATGGTTCATTTGGTATTAGATCACTAAAACATCATCCTTCCAAATTTCCTATTTTCAAAGGCGTTCATGGTTCGAATCATGCTGGTCATGACATCCCGAAGGCTCATGGGATAAATGAATGCCCCTTCTTCCATTGAATCTCCACCTACAATACCAGGAACGTTACGTCTGAAAAAATGCCTTCCCATTCCCATGGAGTGATGAGATGAGGGGTCTTGATTAGGTGTTGCGGGGTCTGTGATAGATTTTAAATTTGTACCTGCGATTGAACTTGTGGATTTGCCTTCCACTTGCTTTTCTCCGTCGGCGTTTTCAGAAGCGGCACCATTCGTCAGCCCTGTGTTTGCCCAAGGAACAGACCGTTTCTTGATGTAATTGTAACAGCAAGCACGAAAGTTCCTGGAACCGCACATTGACGAACATTCGCTTCCACATGAATCACAACGCATACCATCCACGGACACGGGGACATCATGGTCCTGTAATTCAAGAAATTTAAATTTTCTTGATTAATATCAGGATTTATGTTTCACGATGTTGTTAATATTTGCCTCCATGTTGATATCGATTGTTATCAATTACTTTCATAAATGTAAATATAAATATAGTGTGTGTTAAGAAATAAATTATCTAACCTGTGCTCCAATTACGGCAGTCACAACCATTGAAACTATTGAAAGAAAAAATAGATATTATTTAAGTGTAGAGATTGTAATTATTAATCAATCTAAGTTTTAACTTACTCAAAAAAAGAAAAGCAGACACTCTTAACAGAGTTGTTTGCAGTCCCTTTGCTGACATTTTGGCAATCTCCTTCAGGTGGTTATTTTTCAGTGACAAAAGTTCTTTTGGACGACAAGAAGTTCTGAAGGGTACTGGCAGTTCTACAACAACGCTCCAGCCATTATATACTAGAGGTAACTCCTTCTTACGAATGGATGACATGCAGCTTCAAAGTTAATTTAGATTTTTCAATCTTACGACTTATATAGCATTAAGGTGAAGTTTCAAAGAACCAAGATTTCGTCAGGAGAAAATCCATTTTTCATATATATAATACCTGATGTGTGGGTTTGGTTAAAACATTTTACAAGCACAAAGCAATACGTATGTCGGATTATACTTTACACTTTAAGAATTTTTATCGTAATTTTCTGAAAATCTTTTCGTGCAATGTTTTTAAAAGCCTTTTTATCCTTTTTGTCAAAAACAACACAAAGTAAGCGTTTTATACACAAGTATTTTTAGAAGTTTCTCATTCCCCACTTGTAGTACAGGCTTCTGTCGAAAATCTTTTTTTTTTGTACGTGTTTCGCAGATTTTAGTGAAAGTCGTAATTCGATGATCACGGATAGTTCAAAGAGAACAGTGTTCAGTCTCACTCACACCTCTACAGCACTTCATAAGTAAGCGTTCCATACTTCAGAACATGTTAGAAATGTTTTATTTACCCTATCCGATGCAGATAACGAATTACCAATAATCTTTTTAAACAATGGTGCGTGGGATGACTATCTTATACCATGTCTTCGTATTTCATAGAAGTGTTTTGTCTCTCTGATTTCAAATCAAAAATACCGATGAACAGTAGATGTAGAAATATACTCGATTCATTTTCAAATAAGAGAAAATTAAGAAATAAAATCACAGTTACTCGATGAAAAATATGTGTAACGCAATAAAATATGAAATGCTGAATGAAAACAGTAGTTATGTTTTACGATTTTAATTATCACGGGTTCTTCGTGATAAAAACAAGTTGCACACGAAACAACAGAATAAAATTCCGACTTCAGATAATATTTTTACTTTCATTAAACAGGTATTTCAAATGAATTTGTTACCCTAAAATAAATAACAATATTTCAGCTAACGTATTTTACATTGGTGTTTTTAAAATTATGAACTGCTGATCGTGATCACTAAGAATCTATGAGTACCGCATTTTTTTTAAAATTACTCAGCATTTTAATTAATGACAAAAATATACCTTTACGTTTCTTAAATTTAGCACATTCATATAAATACGCTACCAACGTTTAAAAGCAATAATAGAACCCTTATTAAATTACATTTACAATTTCCACAAGAATGACGTCAAAAACTTGCTCACAAGAATACACAATTCAACAACCAACATACATACATACATTTCATGGTCGTAGGTACATGAATCGTATCCTATAAACTAGATTATAAATTATAACAGCTAACAAAATGTTTCAACATACGTTACAAAAGTCAAACCATATTCACAACAGAACATCACAAACCACAAAACCTTACCTGTTTGTGTGTTTACTGCTTATCAACAATGTTTGTAGGTAGACGATAATAATATTCCGCTTGAAGCAAACAATTTATATAATGTTTTTTAAATCTCCTCCTCAGTGAAAACAATATTAATATTCCGTTTTGAGCTTCTTTGCATGTCGTTTCTCTAATCTTACAGCTTTAATGGAAAACATAGATGCTGACTCACACGTCTTACTTTCTTTCTTCCAGGAGAAACGAATAAAATCAAAGTTCAGTAAGTGTTACATGATTGTTTTAAGAGGTTGAGTACATTAATAATCTAGAAGCAAAAATGGTATCACTGAGTACCTCCTTACAACAACGATAAAGGACTCCTTGGCTTTCTTTATTCTCCGCACGTAGCAGTAACAGTAACCGTGCATAAATTACCTAAATATTTTAAGACTGATAGTTGTTATCATCAGGTGTAATCCTTTGTAGTCTGACATAACACCGAATTTCATGTCAATCTCGTCACAACTCTATTTTATTAGAGTATTTTGTTAACTAACTTCTCATCTCATCAAAATTTTGTAAAAATTCATTATTGTAGAAAAATGGTTGGCACATTTTAGAAAATAATGTGCAAATAATTAAAACCAATTATTTGGATATCGATTTTTAGTAAAAGATTGTCCTTAAATATCTCACATAAATATCAAAATCAAGGATAAAATCAGCTATTCTATATTGAAGGTAAATTTCGTTAAATCTCTTCAATAAAACTTCTTGGCCTGACTTTCTTTACTAGATTTATACAAAAGATACCCTAATATTACACCCATTTGAACAAATCCCATTGCAACAACTACCGTCGTTGACACACAGCTTATATTAGGACAACCTCCTTGTGCAGCTGCTACTGGCGCGGCATGGACACGTTGTGAAACAGTTCCAACATCGCGTTTTAGACTGTTTATTCCTTCCTTAAGCTAAATTGAAAAATAATACCCAACGGTTTAATTAAAATAATCCATATGTACAAATGCAAGTATTTTCGACTGCAAAGCATGCTTTTTTACCTCATTTACTGATCCAGCAATATCAACATTTCCGTAACTTCCAGGACGAGCATTTGCTGTATCAACCTTGGTTCCGACTCCAACAATCAAATTTCTAAAAAACGTTAATGTAGTTGGTTTTATTTAGTGACATGTTGAAATTTTTCGTAATTGAAAACATGGCGTGTACTTATACCATATCCGAGGAATATGGTTAAAGTTATACTCGTTAAAGTTAAATCCACACTTACTTTATTTCTCGAGTAACAGAAACCAACTCTCTGCTAGCAGCCAGAATATTTTCAACTTCGTGCCGCTGTAGAACGTTTCCGCCTGCACCCACTGGTGCCACCGGAACATGACCTTGACCTTTGAAGACAAAAATAATGATAATGATTTATAGTTCAGCCATTTTAAGTATAAATATAATATGGTTATCCTAGCGCAACTGAAGATTTTAAAACATTTACCAGCGATTTGCTGAGCAGGTACACCACCCTGGCTAATTGAACTGACTAGGGATATGGTAGTTTCTTGTCTTCCTACAATTTCATCCAGCTTCCTGCTAAGTGTTTGGACAAGACCTCTTAGCTCTGACTGGCCCTGGAAAATTTGTCTTAGTTCTCTGATTTGTTCTTCTTCAAACCAATCATCATCATCCTTTTCTTTCTGAGCCTCAGGATGTTCCTTAATATATCTAAAAATTAAAATTAAATCGTATTCTTAAATTTTCTCAAAAATTTGGTTTTAAACTTTACTTAAATTGACATTAGCATTTACTCTTCTTTTTTCTTATCCAATTCCTCCTGGTATCGCTGGAATTCCTGTTCAAACTTGTGTTGTTCAGCCTGTTGAGTATCCGTAACTTGACCACTTTGTTCATCATGTAAACTGAACGTCAAGAACTTCTGGACATCGTGGTCGTCTTTTAATTTTAAACATTACCCAACGAAAATTAAAAACTGGGTCCACCCATCACTTACATGTGCCAATAAAATCAAATAATGTAACTGTATCGTATATAGAGATGTATACATATTTACCTGCTAAACCTCCAGTTGCAGCAGAAACACCGTAGTATCCTCTAGAGGGCAAGTACACATTTTCAACACGCATACACAGTTCAAAATCTGTTTCACTGTTACTCATTCCGTTGTTCCGGGGGATTCAGCAAACCAAAACGCCTGTGAAGCATTCAAGAAGCTAAATTACACAATCCCCGTACTCAACCTCAAGGTACAAAACTGATATATAGAATGCACGGGAAAAAACTTACCAAACCATCAGCACCTATTCTTCCACGGCCAGTCACCCGGAAAACTAATTCAACTTCCCACCAGTCAAATCCAGTCTGCATTTTTGACCACATCCTTCCCTTCTGACTTTTTAAACTGGGAGTTATTCTTAAATTTTCCTCCGAGGCAATAGCATCTTGATGAAAATAAACAAAACGTTTTAAGTATTAAAATCCAGAACACTTTTAAGTTTCTTCATACTTTCAAGTAAAAGCAATCACTCCCAAGCAAGCATTCCCATTATTTCTCAAATAAAAAATAAAACTTACTGCCACTATGCTCCCAAAAAGGAACCGTCCCATCCTTTTGGGCTAAATATGGAGGTTTAAATGAATATTTGTATTCAAATCTCCTAAATGGTTCAGTAGCTAGTACATTTAAAATTGGCGAGATAATTAAAAAATTCACTAGTAATTCCGCTACGAACCCCATTGTAACAACTTATCTGCGTAAATCGACTTTATTATCTAAAAATATAAATGCTTCGTTACGTCAAAAATTACTGGCGGAGACTATCATAAAATGCTAGCATCTGTAGCTACCCATTCATAGAAATTTTATGCTAACTTCCCTCCCTAACCACAAAACTATTAATGCTAGCTACAAGTGACCCCGTATAATCAACAGGCCTCTATAATTAGCAATCTGTTAACGCCGGTAATTCAGCTGTTCACAGCAATCACTGCAGCTCTGCCACTTATCTACACACAAGCACACGTTCCGCAACACTAGCACATCAAAAATAATTTAATAGACTTTGAGATTATCCTCCGCGGCACAAAACACCTCTTAACATTTGGCTTTCTCGTAATGCATTATGCTACCGTTACCGTCGTCGTATGCATTTAACAGTGTCCTTGCAGGTCTCCGGTGAGTATCATTACTATTACCAACTTTCAGTCAATTAGCCTAAGCTTTCCTTCCATTTCTACCTGTGCATTTATTACAACAGAACCATCTAAAGTACATCAAATATATAAGCCAGCAAAAACACCAGCAATCTGTCAGTCAAAGCATTGCATATTTGATTCAGCCTCCTTTCGACTCGCCAGCATAACAGCTCCAACACATCCATACGCCATACGCAGAGAAGATATGATGATGACATGTAGTAGTAGTACGACGAGTAAGACACGCACGTAAAAGTATACACACACAGCATAGCAGGAGCAGAGCAGTGAGCAGAAGAGCCAGACAAATTTTTACAGTTTTTCATGAGAGGGTGATGATGATGATCATCATCGTCATCATGTGTGCTCCCGTACAACTCTAGTCTAGTCGGTACGTGTACTTGGTTGTCAGTACTTCAATTACGCTTATAGGAATTTTATTGTTGTGCGAGGAAAAACAGCTTTTTGCTTCATTCATTTCATTATACTGTTCTGTATTTAAATGTAATCTTTTATATAAGGAATGCTAAAAAAATTATTATCATAGCCATATATAATGAATGGGTATGTTGGAGGTGCAAAGTAAGGTTGGCAATATGTACCAGTTATTTCCAAATGCCTATGTAGTGCTCTCAAGCCAAAAAATGCACCTAGAAAGTCGTTTAATCCGACTGTCAAATTGAGAAGGATCTGTTCATGCTTTCTGTGAAGAAGGAATGATGGTGACGTTGACATATTTCGTATATGAGAACCTTTGCATGTTATAAGGCCTAGGCATATATTTATGGGGGGACCTAATAAAGAGGATTTGTATTTTAGGAGCCCTTCAAAAATGTTACCATACAAAATACATGCACTCAAAGTCCATTTAAAGTAATGTGGAGATAGGTGTTTGCTAGGTAGAGTGTAACTGCTGCAGACGACAAGCATAATCAGTTTGCATTTGAGGTAGATGTGTGATGAAATTATACAGAACAGAAGTATGGGATGCGATATGCGATGATAGCACACGTGTACAAACTGAAAAGGGGAATTGCTGTTGGGCAATTAAAATATTGAAAAGAAATCTGCTACTTCATGTGTGAGAGTGATGAATGGAAGTTATTGGTTGTACATATTATGGAAGTTTGGTTGGGTTTGGATATAATGCATTTATTTTCTGTGAATAAAACAGGATTTTTTGACGAAAATAAAGCTATATATAAGCAAGCATGAAATGTGGTTCGTTATAATAATTCTGCCACACCACACCTAACAATACAGCAGATGTATTTTTAAAATCCTAATAATACTGGCGCGTTAATGTTTTATGTAGAATTACAGGTAGCACAACTTATACAACCTCATGGTACCTATGTTAGGTCTTTTAGATAGAGTTTGGCTTGTATTGTATCTCTGCACATAATATGTACCTAATTATGGTTTATTGTTTGGCTTGTAACATTGAAGATTGCTGCAATTAATTTAAAAAAAGAAAAGATGTGAATATACATGAACTTATTTAGGTTCAATCTGTATAACCTTTATACTTATAATTATATTTATAAGCGTAGAGAAATATTTGTAACATTTATCATGTCATCCACCTAACAATTCCAAATTGATCTTCTCTCAGGCAAGACCTAAATTGTATTAGGTTCCTCCCGACAAGGCTTGTGAATATGTGTACTGTGTGCATGGATATCACCACACAATAATGCAAACAATGCACAAACACATTACTGGAGAAATGTCAATTATCAGCAAGAATAATTTCAATTTTATTATAAGTTGTAATTTTCTTAATCATTCGACAATTTTTCACAAAAAAATCTATACGTGTATGAATACTTTTGTGAAAAATTAAATAAAAAAGCATACTTTTTTATTGAACGATCATGTCAAGAGTCAAGAGCTCTTAAACTTCTGTCATGTAATGTTTATGAATGCAAAGTTTTCTACATGAAAATTTTCAACACACAGTTATAGTTTCTCTAGTTGGGTCATTTGATTTCATGGTAGGTTTACTTTTCAAGAAAAAAAAAATCTGGACATTTTTCTTTGAGGGAATAACTTGGCGAAATTGCAAACTTAACCAAATTTTGAGTTCACAAAAACAAAAATCAATTTTAATATTCATCAATACTTAACAAATACCATTTTTTAATCATATCTCAAAAGTCTAATATTACCTTCATGCATTTCATAATTTTTCCATGAGATTAATTATTTTTCATATTTTAAACTAATCTACAGCTTGTAATAACAGCTTGGATACATAAAATGAAAAAAAAACTTATATCTTCTGAGACCTGGAAGCTCAAAGAAGAAAAAATCATGTACATCACGAGCGTCATTTTGTTGCTGGCATACAATACATTTAATATGCCCATTGTCAACCGTCCTCTTATGGCACCTTTGTCGCTTCAGCATCATTTAAGTACAAGCATTTCGGCAAAAGTATTTCATGGACGAATCATAAAACTACGGTCGTCACTTCCTTTTCCTGTCATTTTAATTATCTATACGTGAATAAATCCGACTGTGCGTAGATGTCTTTTGGCTTTCTTTTGTCTCTGAAACCAATCACGATTCGGCTTTACAGACGCCGAGATAACATTGCATTGACGTAGATGCCGTCTTTCATCTTGTGTTTTACAATATAAAGCGTGAAATAAGTATCAATTAAGTTAAAGTACTGTCTCATTCTTTTAGTTGGTGCCGTATTCTTGTCTGTTCTATTCCAAACATGAATTTTCGTTTACCAAAAGAAACTCAGACGTGACATCATTGGCATCCTGTGGAATAATAGATCATTACAGAAATAACATTAAAGTTAATTGATTGCCGCCCTATAAAAAACAAACTACTAACAATTATCGTTTAGTTTCTTATAACCTAGCTTCGCTCAGCCACATATTCCACGGGCTCATTTGCACTTGTGGCAGTCACGTTCATCAGTTCAAGATGACACCCTCACGTCTGATTTTTTCGTTGCTAGTTGTAGGATGTGTGTTTACACAGTCCTCAGCTGTACCTGCTGTAAGTTTCAAAATATTTAATATAAACTATTCAGAAATTGACAATCTTTTTCTCCTCATTTTGTCCGCTTTCACAGCAAACACAAAACAGATTGAAACGAAGTCCTGATGGAGAAGCTGCAGATGGAACCGCACAAGCAATCAAAGAAAAGCCTGAAAAAACCCAGTCTTACACCAGTTGGGGCAACGCGTAATAACTCCAATACTTGAACTCCGAGTGGTCACAGTTTTAATTAGTCTACGGGTTTCACTTTAAAATTAACCACAATATGTGTGTCCATTTATTACAGCAACTTTGCGGGAGTCCAAAACATAATGGATGGACATTTTATGAAAAAGAAGAAGGAGGGAGATCAGGTTACTAAATATGGAGACAAGTCCCGCAAAGAAAGTGAAGCTATGCATCAAAAAGTGGAAAAGAATCAATACAACAGCGTGTATGAGAGCTTCAAATGGGGTACGCATTTTTAAAAGAAAACCTTTTGGTACACATTATAAAATAAAGATTGTAGTGAGTATTTATTGTTGATTCATCATTTTTTAATGACATTTGTAGCCGAAGGAGAGATGCAAGATTCTCAAAAGGCGGCGGGTAAAAGTTCAGCCGAGGACAAAGAAGCTGAAGCTGAACCACCGAAGGAAGAAGATGATGACTAAGCGCAAAATTCGGCAAAGAAATGAAAGACTTTAGAAATCGTCATTAGAAATCATCCAGTAAATATAAGTTATTTTAACATCCCCAAAAATACTTGTTGTATATTTAATTTGAAATGACAACAATAAAATAAAATTTCAACCATTCAATTTAAGTTAATCCTGTTAACATTTTAGAGCTTTGATTTTATTTTTACTTAAAACTGTCCACTTTAAAATTACATAAACACGTGAAAGTTTCCACTGACTAATATTTTAAGTGTTAATATTTAGTCATTTAAGTAATGATTATCTCTGCTCTTCTCCATTTCGTATACTTATTCTGTAAAACAAAGAACACAAAATTTCTACTACCGTGACTTACTCGTATACCTTTTACAAGTTTCTGCCAACAGTTTTATGGATTTTAATTGCTGCCCTCATCAGGCTAGTTACATTACAACGGCAACATTTATCGTAAAACATAAATCAAGTAAGAAAGATAAACATAATTTATTCACTTGATATTCGTAAATCTTTGCTACAGTTGTTTTATCATTACAGCAGCAAAATTATCTTCCGTGAGATCACTTGGGTTAAATGCTGGCAAACCATTTTCGTCATACAAGTCTCTATAATCCAAACGGCACACTTCCTTGAATCCAAGTTTGGTAACGGCAGCTCTAGTATATGGACTAGTGAACAAACTTTTTGCCAGTTTGAAACCCTCTGCCTTTAAAAATTTTAAATTTCGTACGTACATTTCCGTTATTAGTCCTTTCTGGCGATGATTTCTTGCACAAGAAGCTACAAAAAACTCGGCATATTCGTCCAAGCCGTATGTTTCAAATAGCCCCGCCATATGGTCAGTGATTTCACATAGTCGGAGTAAAACTTTCGTTTGATGAGATTCAATTGGAACATCATCCAAGGACGACATTGGTGTATGACGGTAAGTTACACGGACAGCTGCCACCTGAAAAAATTTACAATTCATTGAATTTTACTTTTTTTAAGCTTTGTTATTTGTAAAAATCAATGGGTTTTACAAACACCTCTCCAGTTTCCCTCTCCTCAACAAGGAAACTGAGATTGTCCTTAAGCATGACCTTGGCAATTTCACCAAACTCTGTACCGTACTGATCGGAGTAGCCAAGAAGTTTGGATGTGGGTTCATCGTGGAGAAAGTATTTTTTTATGTGATCTAAAACAGCATCCCAATCTTCCGGTTGCACTTTTCGAAACATATATTTCCCCCCTAGCCACTCTCCCTCAACGATATCGTAATTTGACATTATTAATCACTGTCAACTGCAAATGTTCAAACTACACTAACCATAACTCGGGTTTGGGATGTGCCAAACCATCCAGAGCCTTTCAAAAACATGGAAACGTCAATGTCCCATCTAAAAATGTCAACAGGATGGATACAAAAAAGTTTATTGCAAAATAGGTGTAAAGTGTGACAAGTTCTCACTGAAAACCAAGAGTGAAGAGAAAGAAAGCAGACATTGGCAACGAGTGAACGTTAACCTACATTATACAATGTTCTTGTTTTTTGCTCAAAATAGCATATAACGTAAAGTACGGTTTACTTTTTTGTATTGATTACTAAAGGTTAAAAAATATAACTGGCACAGCGGGCACAGCTCCTTTAAAAGTGTGACTATATCCTTCCAAAAGCTAAAAACGATGTTGCTTATTATGGTTTTATGATTTTTTCACTGTCACGCGATAGCCGTGTTTGCACAATAATAGTAAAGAATCCACTAGCCATTATGATACTGTTATTGGCATCAAATTCAGTAGCTGTACGGTATTATGTATTATCATTATACTCATTTTACGAAAAACACATTATTTGACAACATCTAATGTGACAGTATATGTATATTTATTTTAGTTGAGTTTTTTTAATTTGTGCCTTGAAAGAAAAGGTTTTACAACAGAGTTGGTAAACCAATTGTCAATAAAAAAGTAGGGTCTGGCAAAACATTTGGAGAAGAGAAATTATAAACTAAAACTACGGATCTAATGAATACTTAGTAAAAAAAATACGTAACTAAATTGGAAAATTCAGCATGCAAAGTTTTATTAGTTCAGTATTTGATCATTTCAGACTGTATTTCCGTCAAAGCTTGACAATCAACGAAGAACGTTGTTGATGAACAATTATATAACGGTGTTTCCTGCAATTTAATTTCGTATCAAGATTATTTGGGATAATGATCTTTCTATTATCTAATCTCCAATCTTCACTTCAACGTTTTCATAATCATTTATAATGCGTTAATGCGTTGTGTCAATGAATTTACAATATTGAGATTTCAATATACTCTCGGTTTAAAAAGTCTTTGTACAAAATTATAGTTTAAAACTGCGCTACGTACTTATCCTATTATTACATCAGACTCGATTTCAGTGACAGAAAACTAACAAATGGAAAGTTTTTGAATTAAAAGGACCTCATATATAAAGTAATGAAATTCTTCAGGTTTATGTTTAAAAACTCTCATGTTCATGCATGTAAGGATGTAAAAAAGGGTTTTTAAAACTTTTGATTATAGTGTGTTCATGTACGTAAGTGTGTACATTATAGTAAGGTTTCGACAACAAACATACAGGCCATCATATAGTTAGACGATAGAACCTCGCTATCTGTTGTCTGTTAGATACAACGACGTACATACATTAATACATACTAATACTTACATACTGATGAATTATCAGTTGTGATAAATAAATAAAAATGTGTCTATACTATATAGTATATAAGAGTCAATGTCTGTTTGGTTGCAATATTATCCCTGTTCGAGAACGGGTCTTATCAGCTAGTCCCTCATAAAATAAAAGTAATGCAAAACACTAGAAAATAATGTGCCGTTAGTTTATGTCTCCTGGAGAAGTACAGTCACATAAGTAGCACGTGGAGAAAAATATTATTTTAACAAGAATAAAAAAATGGAACCTGAGCAAAGCTAGTATCACGCACGGGCACGGTACATATTATGTTGTTGGTTTTGTTTGTTTGTTAGTTTGTTAGTAGCTTATGTCATTCAATTCAACCAACCACAAAATTAGACTCCGGTGGATTTGTCGGGTTAATCGATGACGTGTGCTGTGCAGGTATTGAAGATAAATGGACAGTCGAAATATAAATGCTTTAAAATTTGTGATGTAATATACACAGAGAAATGTACACGATTCGCTTCTTCTAACTATCTGCTTACTTGTGTGGTAACGGAATATTGCATGACGGAGTTAATTACAACAAGAGGGAAGACAATTTGAGGTTATGTACATTATTAAATATCCGATGTATGCAAACAGACAGCATTACATACGTAAAGAAGTGAATAATGAAGTTTGTAACATCCTGGTAAATATCAGTGTGTGCTAATAAATACTAGAGAGCAATTATTAAAGGTAACAGGTTGCAATTATTGATACATGAAAATTGAAATACCCGAGTATTATAATGTTGTAATAAAGGTACGTTTCTTGGTATCATTAGGGCTTCCCAATAAATTCGCAGCGGGAATACCAAACAACGTTTATACGCTTACAATGCCAATGTAATACAATGATATGGCAGCAGAAAAAGCGAAAAGAAAATTAACACGGAGAAAGTTTTATGTTGGTCACTTATGTATTTTGACAGTCAACGTGTTTTTACCACCACTTGTACATATAGCATAGCATCTACATCACACCCATCCTCATTCTGTAGAAATGTGCAAAATTTCCTTGTTGTGGATGTTTGACACTCAGCGACTCATCCGTCAAAACGTACTAGAAAATTTGCGAGAGGATATGCTTGTGTTTTGGTTTTACTACTTTCCAGAATTACCGATCTTGCAAAGTGCTTCCGGTAAAACTTGAAAATAGCTATATAAAAAACTTAAAATATTATTTTTGTATTCTTAAACTTTTCTATCTATAAACAAGCCCCCTCCGATCTTAACGAACGTGTTTTTTTCTAGCATGTTAATAGAATGGCGAGGAATTTGCTTGTTTCCTAGTCATAAACATACTAATAATGAACGTCGTTGCTTACATGTTGATAATGCAAGTCGAGAGTATCCGTAGACTTTACACTGCGGTGAAACGGTTGGCAATTAGCATTTGGCGATCCAAACTTACAAACTATTAACCATTTATTTTAAGTCGCGTTTTTTGGTCCAGAATCGTGGAAAATAAAGGGTGTATCGGAAAAAAGAAATTTCTTGTACATGTAAAAGAAGGTTAAATAATAACAGAGCCATTCTCTGTCATTCCGATACAGACTTTAAAAAAGCAAAACGTTGCCAGGACCTCGGTTATTTA
>JAHZNB010002118.1:0-53584 GCA_027744295.1 Callyntrura guangdongensis | reverse complement strand
TCACATCTTTGCTGTGATAAAAAATAATGGGATTTGAATGATGTGAACATGACAATGTGCTACTTACTTTCACATCAAGTAGATTTCAGCCTCTCTATACTTTATGGTATGTACGAGGTACGTGTAGGTATACCACACGTTCACAAATTTCAAAGTCTCCGGATATGGAGAAGAAAAAACGAAATAAAGCGAGAAAGAAAAATAAGAAACGATAAGATCCCGGTTTTGGTTTCTGTCTTTATGTCCAAGGTATGTTTGTTGTTGCGACAAGAATAAATCGTAGTTGCGGATAACTTTCAGAGGCCACAGAAACCAACACCAGTGTGTATGTGCTCGGTGAGGTACGTCTTGATGAAAAGAAAATACAAAGTTGGTAGGTAACCTTTCCGTATACGTGCTTTTCTCCCTTACTTGCGCAATATTGTAATGTAGTTGTGAGGGTGGTTTGACAGAGCTGTACGGTTTGTATGGTAATGCGTCCTTTTAGTACACAAAGTACGTAATAAGAATTTATCTCGGGAAGGAAATAGCAGTGTTTATTCAGGTTGTATTATGGGATAAAGTTGAGTGGCTGAGGAAAATGAAGATCATCATCCTCTTCCTCCATCATCATCATCATCATCGTCGTCGTCGCCGCCGCCGTCAACTATGGAAAAGGAAAACCATTTTCTTCTCCGGTTTCTAATCTAAACTTTTCCGTTTCTGGGTGCTTAGCTACTCAGTCAAACGACAAAGTGCTACTGTTATTTGCCCCATTGTTTATTTCCACATTCCTCTAAAAACTGGCAAGTTTGAGAAAACATTGGGTCATGCACGAATTTGCATGAGAAATCAAGGCAGAAAGAAACGGATGGTTGCATTCAAGAAGAGTTCCTCCTATTTTTAAACACATGTGTGGAATTTTTCTAATAATATTATCATTCCCTCAGCTAAATGCAGTTTCCAGACACTTGTTTCCCCATTGCGAGTGCTTCACAGCTGAGCTAGGTTAGAAGTAGGTGGAGGTAGAAAAACTCTGCGCTGGTTTTATCGCATTTTTATGAGGAGTCACGACCACAGGAATAATGATTTGGATAGGTGTGAGTTGCATAAAAATTTGCCAGTTGTTGGCTTTTCCAAGACTCGTGAAAACAAAAACGGTGCAAGAAAAAGTAATAAAACACAAGGTATATAGCAACATATTTATGACTTTGCCAAGTACTTTTTAGGATCTGCTTCTGAAACACTACCTTGCTACACAGTCACATCGTTCAGTGATCAAACACACACAACTACGGAACCAGCTTTCACTATGCCTGGTGGCAGTTTAAAAGATGGCTGGCATACTATATATTTTTTTGAATATGCATATCCCTGTCCCGTCGGGGTAAGTGGAGGAGTGGATAGAAGCTGGTTGTATTTGATTCATAGAAGACCTGCTGTTAGATGTATCCATAGTACGGTTGTTTAGATTGTTATCTAAACGCAGATATCTGACTTATGGCTATCACATCATTGACATATTTTTTTTCGCTTGCTTCATCCCTTTTCCTATTTTCCTTGTCATATCTTGCTTAATAATATGAATTCCAGTCATTTCAAGACATGCTCCTCCTTGTTTTGTTGTTCCAGAAAGACAGTAGCTTTAATTCGCTCTAGCGTCGATCTAATGGCTTTTGTGAATTGTGTGTCTAAGGGGTGCTTTTTTAATGACTTGTGAAATAAAAATGAAGGATTGAAAATAGAGAAACAGATTGAAGTAGGCAAGTGTAAGTTGGCAGTGTAGAAGAAACAGACAGAGACTGAGAAAGTAAAGAGAAGGGAAAGGCACTATTATATGCCCGCATAACAGCCAGTGAAACAGAAAAGGAAGAGGAGAAAGTCATGCGAAGCATGAAGCGTACAGCCCGAATATATCAGACGTGATGATACGATATTAAATCCATCTCGAATCACTAAAGTGGAAAAAGGAAAGGAGAGGATTATTCGTGTCGAATCATATTATTCATTACATCAACGCATCATCTTCATACATATACTATCGTCTTCATCATCAGCAACATCACGAGCACCGCCACCCTCTGTCGTCTTCTTTCCAGTGGCATCATTAGTATGTTGGTGCATCACACCAAAACCACAGATAGGCAGATATAACATGTATGTTGTACTACGCTGTTCTGGTAAAATGAAAGGTGAAGAAACATTGTACATCTTCTCAGCCAAGTTCGTATTATGAGTGATGAGAAAATTTATTGTGATTTTTTTCTCTTCTTCATCACCATCGTAATCATTTTCTTTACCATCACCATTTTCAAACGTAATCATACCTGCACAGTGAAATACCTTGAGCATTCATACATACATACATAGATAAGATAACATATATACCTAGATAATGAATATTATTCAGGAGTGTCACGTTATTGAATATTTATGAACTTCTCAGGACTGAGGGAACGGTATTCGATAACATCATTTGGTTCAGCAGGATGATTTCCTCTCAGTCAATTTGTCGTTTCCACTATTCAATCCAATGTTTATGAATGAGCAGTTGTGCAATGAGAAGCTAATTTTGATCGCATGTTTTTTATTCGTCTTCTCAACCTGGGAATTGTAACTGACAAGAACGGGACTAAAGGATTAGCTAAATTAGGTACGATCCGGTGAATGTGATGGCTGAAGTGTAGAAGAGAGAAGGTACCTTATTTTCGACCAATTTTAACAAGGAAATTGGTGCTTCCCCTTCTTTGACTCTTTCTCCACTCTGATATGAAATGCCTTATATAACCTAAAAGCACGTCAACGTCGTTCCCTTTTTAAAATGACAGTTATGACGTGCACATATACATCTCTATTCATGTTTATAAGCTGGCAAAAATACGTCATGTGTCTCCTGGGTTCAGGAAACGGCAGATTTATTGAACAATGTTGATAAAAGTAACGACAACAAAGAGGAAATGTTAAAAATATGGCTGCTGTGTTTTCTTCAACGTAGGTTTATATTTGATAAGTCCATTTATCAAAGTATATTATATCATTCATTGGGAAAAATTTAATTGAAGGATTCTATGAAGGAAGCTTCAACAAGGAGACGTCTATCACAACTGCTTTCATATTTTGAGTTTTGAGATATATTGCGACTTAATTGTAACGCATATCGTATTATTCCTAGCTGTGTCCCTATATACAAGGCATGTATCCTACCTATGTGCGTCATGAGAAATTTTTAAATTTATTCTTCAGCTCTTTGCTTCCAAGCTTACATCACCATCATCGGAGACGCTTGTTCGTACTGCTTATCAAGTTCTTAAGTGGACTAAATAACAAGAAATACGTCAAAGAAAAAGATTTTGTAAAGATCGGGATTTGTTACATGTTGTTTACAAGGATAAGTAAGAATACAGAGGGGAAAACGTAAAGAGAAGATTGATTTTTTAAATCTATCGCCATTACGAATGAAAATTGAATATACCGTTCCGTTCCCCGGTAATGTCGACTCTTGTTTGGATAACGTTGCTCCTGTGTGCAGCACACTCATAAGCATAGCAAAGCAAGTAAACCGAGTTAGATACAAAATAAGATACATTTCCTGCAAAATCTCCGAGAGAAAAGAAAATTAGAGAGGGAAAAAGAAAGAAGAGAGAGGGAGTAGTAATGAAAATATTCAGCAAAATGGTACATGTCTACACATCATTATTATAGGGCGTACATCTTTATAGGAAAATGACCAGTTTATTCTCACTCTATTCAGCTTCATTCATCCTTGAGGAAAAATAGAAGGAGAAAGCCGAAAATTCCAATTGGTTTCGGAAGAATTTCATCGAAAAAATTATTCTCCCTGCTTGCTTGGTCGCCAAAATAAGGAGAAAAAAACAAGTAGAAAACATGAAACGGCAACAGTGGCGGTGGGGTTATTACTGCAAATACACAAGGAAATGCCAATACAACGGAACACAAAAAGAGAAAAGAGAAAAGGAATCGTCATCCCTCTTCTCTTATGAATGCCTATACCCTCAACTTAGAATCAAATACTGACCAAATTGCTATTTTTTGCTTTGTGTACATTTGGTCCAGCTAATAAGCAAACTAGGTATACAGACAGAGAATGTAATAAAAGCAAGAAATGACGACCCAAGCAAATAAACAGAAAAGAGTCTGTTGCTGCTGTTGTTGTTGTTATAAACTTTGTTACTTGGAATAACGACTGCTCCTAGACTTTCCTACTTAATTATTTGCATGTATCCGGTTTCTTATTTGTTTTTAAACGGTTTTATTTTCTCGTCTGATATTAAAAGAGATACTCAGATTTTGATTTTCTGGACCATATGGAGTGAACCTAATGGGGTAACGTTGAAATCGAGGGTTCCTTGAAAACAAATAAAGGTGGTCAATAACTCACACAACAAAACACAGCTTTCTTCAATTTTCTGGGGGAATACTTGGTTGATTTCAGAGATTGCGAAAACATTTCTGTGCCACAGCTGTTGATGATGATGAGGCACAATATTACAACAGCATGCAATCTACGAGTAGATTTCACATGAGAGTGAAGTAAAAAGTAGTAACTTGGACATTTATATTACCGCAGAAAGTATCCAATGCGAAAAAGTATCCTCCAGCTTTTCTTTTGCACCGGAGACACACTCGTATACACCAAAAGAGGGAAAGAGATAAAGTGGATGAAATGGCATGGAAGCGGAAATAAGCTTGAAAGTTATGTGTTACTTGTTCTGTATACCTTTTCCTGTGAAAGAAGGAAATGCTCTATTTTACGGAACGGAAAATGCTCTACAGCCGCAGTTGTATAACGTCTTAGTGAATCTAAAAGAATTTGTGATACGTGTGATAGTGGCAAAATGAAACCATCGCATTTTTTTCTGCCTTTTAGATCTTCCCCTATTTTCACAAATGCAAGCCTATTTTACTTTTTTCTAAAGCTTTCGAATTTGATCATCTCCGAAAGTAAGAAAGTTAGAGAGGCAGGCAGTGAAAATTTTCCCGCACTTACACTCCCTCTACAACAGTGCAAATCATGTAAAAGTTTTGAGTGAACTATTCATCCATCATGATGCACCACCGATTTTTATCTTGGTTGCACAGAGTACAATTCATCCGGGACACAATCAATACACTTACAAATCTTCAGATTATTATCTCTGAAAAAAATGTCCAAATGGTTAGTGCTATATACACGCACAATTCATGCACTCTGCATTTAACATGCGTATTCAAGCACGTAATATAAATCTTTGTAGCATTCCATCTGCCCAAAGCACCGCTGAAGAAAGAAAATACAATCTTTTGTAAAAGAAACCCCCGTGATTCTCATCTTTGCGAAAGAAGCCTTACCGTTGAGTGCAGAGGATCTGTCAGAGTTTTGAACCAGTAAATAGAATTGCGGTTGCCCCCTCATCGCATTGCCACCGAAAAAGCCCAAAGAAGAAAAATAACTGAACTACAATTTCTGTGTCAGATGAATAAAGAGGGACAAAGCGGATACTCTTTCCCTGTTCTGATAAAACAAAGTGTAGGTATCCCCATATCCCTGCTTAAATATATATTTGTTTGGTGTATTGTAACGTGTCCGTATTCACCCCGTTATATTGGATGGTTTGCTATTAGTTCAACCCACTTGGCTATTTTTGTTGTTTTCCCTTTTTCCTCTGCATCTTTTTATTTTATTTCAAAACAGTTCAACAACAACCAGTACATTCATTTTATTTATCTTCCTCCCAGCAAAATACATACAAAGTAAAAAATACAGCAGTGGTGTAGGTATCAAAGGGGAAAAGAGCGAAAGCAGGACAGGAGAAAGGGACAGTGCGCGCAAAATAACCAAATAAAGCTTGCCTCTTACCCGTTTTCCATAATAGGACGAGACGCATAAATATTCACACTGTGGAGTATACGCTCCTGTCGTTGTACCTGCTTAGCTGATAAGGACACAAAAAACGAACTACATCCTTTGTCCATGTATCTGAGAATCCATCTTTAAGTCTCCTTTCCGCGAAAAATCTCTTCACAATTTTCAGCTCCCCAACGGTTTGCCCATTGTCTCTGCCAGTTTTTTCACTGGGTTACATCTCTAGTTGTTGTTGTTGTTGTTGTTGATAAAGACGATTTTAACGATAAAAAGGGCCAACCAAATCCATCCCAGTGCGAATTTTGCTGCATTATTTTGGGCGATGGGAGAAACCTAATATGCCCACAAGGCTACCAATGAAGAGATTCTGGAGAACTTTTATCTGATGCGATACTGTTTATGTGTTGCTGTTTATTGAGGCACGATTATCTTACGTCATATTTTCAGGCTTCTTCAAACATCACTAGTCCGTCATCCGGAATACAATGAGAGAAATACGTCGTTGTAGTCGTGTTATGACTTCCATTCTCATTTGTAAATGCATTGGTCTACCTACACACACTCGAGGAAAAATGAAACTTTTCTGCTTCTCCAGTCGCGAAATTAAAAATGATAAGTGCACATCCTTGTCTTTTCACCGCCACGAACACAATCCACTTCTGCATTTCATCATCACCACTCTCATCATTTTCAATTACTTTTTGACTTGCCCCCAACGAACATACCATAGCGTTTAGTTTTTCCCATCACCGTCGCCATATGCATGACCTAAATTACACTATTGATGTTGATGATGAGATGACAACAACATGAGGGGGGATTATGCAAAAAGACGAAGAATGTTAGCTCTTTCGAATGATCACTGTGTGTCTATCCCTCTTGGAAATGACTGCAGTGATGAATGCAGATGAAACAAAACAAGCAATCTTTTAAAATGCTTGTAATTCCAGCCGTTTTTATGTGAAATGTTCTCGTCTCCTTGTGAGTACGGCTTTTACTGAAACAAGCACCCAAAAGCCCTTGTTCTTGTACGGAGCGTAGAAGCGTACAAGTCCTGCTGCTACTGTTGTTGTTCCAATGTAGCTAATACGATTTCATGTAACTGATCCCTTTCCCCTTTTCTCACGGGTTTCCGTTATAGGCACGTGTGATAGTAACCTAGATCAAAAATGCTTAAAACTTGTACTTATTCTATATAACTGTTTCATGGTTCTCGATTTAATTTTCATTCATGCATACGTTTGCATCCATGCTGGTATACTACGTAATTTAATCTTGTTACTAACTGTTTTTTATTGCTATCAACGATACCATTGCAGTTGTTACAAGCAGCACAGTGTACTTCCTCTAATGGTAAAAACGTATAAATTTTCTGTTTACCGCTTATACTTACAGTTTCAGTATTTGCCAGATAACAAATAGTAATAAAAAAGAAAACTAACAGAGGATTGCAGAGGAGGATATTTTTGTAGATGTGCTGCTCATATAAGCATGAGATACAGTTCCCCTGTCATTCTTCTTTCACTTTGTTCATTTCAATCTCTCTGTAGACATTTCAAAATTAAGTGCGTTATTTCAGGTTGCGTTTGCACTAGAGGAGGAAATCAAATTATACAATATTTAAAGAATTCTAATTAAACCTTGTGCTAATACTACAGGCAGCAACACGACGGGAACATTGCGTTCAAATACAAGCAAAATTCTTCTTACTTTTGTTATTACCCATTTTCATCGCCCGTTCTCTTAATAAACCTACACAATTCCCTACAGCAGAGTCACCAAAGTACTAATTGCCAACCTCATTTTTGATCCCCTGGGGTATGGTGTATGGTTATGGGAACAGAGTTCCTAAAATATATAAGAGATGTTTAGAACGTATAGAATGTATTTAAACTTAGATTGTTCTTACGCCTATACCTTAACTTGTAACTACAGAATTTAACTGCTCGATAGATGCTGTTATGGCAAAAAAATGCGATTCTCAATAATGTACAGATCACACTAGCGTTGGGACGATAGAATCAAGGTTTTCATTATTTCACTTGTTCAGAGATGGTCGTTTTGAGTTATTCAAGTGATGTGAACTATCGTCTCTGGCAATCAAGAATTCATTCAAATTAGTTCATGTTCATAGCTCCGTAAATGCTCAGAAAGGTATAAATGTACTTTTTCAAACCCGATGAAATATACCAAAATATCGCAATGATGTATTGTACATAAAATCTAGATATTTCACTAATAATTACACATTCCCTGTGGGGTTGGTGAGAGGTTTGGAATGTAGGAGGGTTGGTTACAAATTAAATGATTACTTCACTGATTTGTAATCAACCCTCCTACCCTCCAAACCACTGACCAACCCCACAGGGAATGTGCAATTATTAGTGAAAACAGAACTTCAAAATTTCTAACCATCCCTACGTTACCACTGGGACATTTGAAGACCTGTGGGCGCCACATGGCTTTATCTGGAAACTCCAAAATCATGCCATGAATGAATACCAAGGGAGCTTAAAGAATGAGGAACCGATTGGCGAAAACAAAATTCAAATTTCGAAACAGTTCTAAAGTTATCGTTTGGACGGCCAAACATTCAGATAAACAGCCAGACAGACACCGTGAAGTTAATAAGTGACGAAGTCACTTAATAATTCTGTTGTTGACTGTAGAGCATACCCATTGCTGTAAAGACGGTATCTGACTGAGGTATAATTGGAGACGAAGGAGAAACAACGGTAAGCAAATACCTTCATGAACGTACAGAAAACATGCTTTTTAAAAAATTAGAATGATAAGTGAGGACAAACCCTGCCCATCTCTGCTCCGCAGTAAAATAGAGCTACTTTTCCTCCATTGCCTCCGAAAAAAGCTACCGTAAATTTTACATTTTCTTTTCTAAATGTCAGGATGGGTTGCGGAGACTAATGCCTATAGTTATTTCCCCCCGGAGGCTAGAACCTCCGCACCATGTGTCCTTGAGAATGGTAAATGACAAGGCAAAACAGTATATCTATAGATATAAGTGTGTTCTGACTGTATAAAGTATAGAGAGAGCACAACCAATTCCAATTTCCTGAATTTCTATGGGGAATTAACTATTAGTTGCGACTTGTGACATAGAAAGGGAGAAAGTCAGGGGATGGCGGGTGTTGCTCTACGCCTTTTGTTTCTGTATTACACTTATCTTCATCATCATCATCATCACCAACGGATAAATGGTATTGAGAAGGCGTTTATTTTACAGTTGTGTATCAATAGTAAAACGGAAGCACTACATGTTGTCTACTAAAAACATCATGTTGATTCGCTTGGTTGATTTCATCCAAAATAAAAGTTGGGCAATATCCAACAAGACTTGTTATGTACCCTTAAAAATTACACATAATACAAGCTAACGTTGACTACGTCGTCACAATTTGCTAAATCTGAAAAAGTGATATCGATGTCAACAACTCGACACTGCGGGTTGGGGTTCCCTCATACATTATTATGTGAAAGGGGTTATTTTATCAGCTTCAATCAACACCACTCGCTAGGGGATATTTTATGTGGAGAAACTTTTGCAAGAAAAATAAAATAAAAAGAAAGGAACCTTTTTTTAACTGTGTGCAACGAAGCCTGATCGTTTATCTCCCACTGTCATTAAAACAAACAGTTACAATTAGTGGAAGCACTCAAGTACTAAATGATATGGCACCTTTCTTCTCCGTGAAACTATGTAACGCAATCAACGCAACGGTGGAAAAAGGAATGCGGAGACTTGTGGATGCATAAAAGTTCCTTGTCTGTCCGCCATCATGGAAACCGTTATATTGACGAGATGCAGGTACAAAGGCGCAAGAAAATGCCATAATAACCTCTGTCTAAACCTGGTTATTTGAGTGTTATAGCCCCCATATAAAATACAATGTGAGAGGAACACAGAAAAAGGAGCTCTAGCATATCATTACGGTTACGGTTTATTAATGACAGTTGTTGTTCTTGTACTTTTTCGTGCAAGGCTACAAAAAGAAGAGAGCAACAACAATGAACAAGGAGCATTTTACAATTGTTGTTTGTGGTACATATTAGAAATGGTTGAAGATTTTTCTGCTACCTACCAACGAGAGACAAGGTGATTTTTTATTATGCTCCATTGACTATTGGCAGACAGACGGAGGAAAAGTTTTTGTCTTTCGTCTTCTTTTTTATGGAATTGTCTTGGACAACTGTGCACCATCGATGCACTACACATAAACATACATAATGAAATACGCAGGTGCACCTTTTTCGTGCAAGGAAAACAATACGGATGGCCTGACTGCTATTGTTTTATGTTTGAAAGCTGGAGAAATGCGATGAAAATGACGCTGCTGATAGTGATAAGTGATGATGGTGATGGCGGTTGTGAAATAAAAAAACGCGAAGGACGACAATGTAAATGGTTGGTGGTGCGGTTCTGGTGTGTGGAAAAAGATGAGGGTAAATGTGCTCAAATACCAAACTGTTTTTTGTGTCTCATCAAATACCATTATTCTTAAAGCATCAGGAACCGACACTGTTACCACTACCAATGCCCGAGCTCCATATTTTATCAACACCTTGCGCCAACTTGGCAGTCGTGAAAGAAGAACGCATATGTTTCGTTTTTCTTTTTGTCGCTTCTTCCACACCTCCGTAGCCATCACAGAGAAAAAATTACTGGATGCCACCACTTGCCATTCCAACGAGTACAAATACGTCACCGTTTCAACAAGGTGGCCTATGTAAGTGAAGCACTCAGTATAAAGTAGAGAGCATCAAGAGGAAATCTTGGAATAAAGCTAATTAATTTCACGATCAATACACAAACACCCACATACCGTGAGAGTGGTAGCGCTAGAGAGAATATACGTTTATAGTTGTACTAATATGACACCATCGTGTAGCCCTGTTTTACAAGCACTATTATTTCTCAAATAAACTGTGGAGAGATAAAGAGAAAAGACGAATAGAGGGAATAAAAAACTGGTTCAAAATTGCATTTGATATTTTATCTATGTATCTATCCACCCATTCAACATTCGCCACACTCTCTGTTTCTTCAATATAAAGGTTGAAAACAGTAACTGCGTACGAGGTGGTGTAAATTTCCCCATCATCAAATTCTATCAGAGGTAGAGAAACTATAGTACTTTCTCTTATCACGCTTTCAAGCTTTTTCAGGTTTCCCTTGGCATTCTCTGATACAAAAGCATTCCATGTAGCTATTACCTCCATCCATCATTGTCGCATTCCTTACCTCAACTTTATTGAAACCCACTTTTATACCTTGTGGGGAAGGAAGAACATAAATACAGGGCCAATTTGGAAGTACATTCTACCATTACAAGTGATTGTGGTAGTGCAGAATTTTTCACCTAAATTTCAGATTTCCACACGTATCATAAGGAATTGTCTTTTAAAAGCATATCTTAATCTAAACTACATTATTGCTGCACTATTAAAGGTGTGTATAACAAGCGTCGCTCCCTAGTTCATATTGTAAAATTCAATTTAAAGTATTGTGTTGCGGACGATAAAAGCAAGGTTATGTTTTCACTGCCTCGCCATGTCCTTGTAAACTTTTAATTTCGAACTAGAAATTGCATGAAATCAAAAGAAACATTTTTCATTTCCAAATATTTCGCGGGACAACTTAAAATCGCAATAGTTGTATCTTTATGCAATACTTTTCACCGCACAAGTAACCTGCTTGCTTGCACTCGAGATAGTTCAAGTTGGTTGACTACTCAAGATATTATTTATTTATTTATTTACGACGGTGGATGGAGCGAACTCAAAAACTATATTATTTATTATTATACAGTTGAAGATAAATACATAAATTCACCTTTACAAGTAAACTCTCTCTCTCTCTCTGTAGATGTATTTTTGAAACAAGGCTTGGTTTGCATACCTGCGTTATACAAAAAAAGTAACACGTATTACACAATATATATTGTTACAATAAAGTGTTTCCTCCTTGCTTTCTCCCTTCCCTATCTGAATCCCAGCATGATATTCTCAAATCTTTCTACGACCTGGCGTAATATACGCATCCTCAAAATAATAAGATAACGGGTTTTACAACAACCACCATCGCACACTCACAACAATAATACCCAAACAAACTCCCATTTCAACAGAGGAAAAGAGTATGCTCCTCCACATTTTAAAAAGGTTATGTGCACATCAGTAGGTATTTATGTACGTGAAAGCTGTCTAGTTTGTATGTAAGAAATGATATCTAAATAATAGAAGCACAAAACATTGAATACCTACGCACCACCGTTACTGTTGAAGCCCTTGTGTATCTACTTGATACACTGAACAGTAATAATAGAAGAGAGCTTTGCACGTAGGTAGCATGGTAGAACTTTCTTTGGTAGATCAGGAGCTTCCACATAAATCTACCGTTTATTTTGCTTCAGTTTACCGGTGGTGGAGGTACTCACAATATGCCAACCACGAAATACAGCCTCAACCAAACATAAAGACTGACATACTTTCACTTATACGTATGTATGTATCTCTACTTGCACTACCAGTCAAGCAAGATCACAATAAAATAGCAAATGATACGGTAGAGTGGAGTATATGACTCTGTGTATTATGTCTCATTTTTTATGATTATTACCTGACATCATTTTCCTTTTTCAATAATATCCGTTTCATACGTAATGGAGCTAATAACATTGAATGAACGATGTGTTTCCCCCGTTTCTGTTGATTCGTCCGTGGTCAAATTTACGTTGTACTCTTAATATAGCTGAGAGAAACACCCGAGGGGTATTGAGAAGGGAAAAAAACCTTTCCGTCTCATAACAACAAAGAAAGGTGGTTGGCTTTGTTTACAGGTGCATTTTTTCTGACATCGAAGTACCTACCCTCTCGGTGTAAAGTAAGTTCCTTTTAATCATACCGGGAAAGGGGAGAATACGTGGAATAGAATTGTACATATTTATTTATTTATTTATCTTTCTATCCCACAGTAGCTGGCATAAGTTTGAGAAAAGCGGCAATCCGTTTCTAGAAATATTTAAAATTCGTGCATGTAATGCATTTCTGCACAGCAACTATTTTACCTGTATTTTGCTACTGGGTAGAACTTAGTTTTTATGCGTTCAGTTAAAAAATATACAGCATAAACAGCAGGCCGCGTTTGTGGGGGGCTCGACACACATACACACTTACACCTTCGGCACGAAAGGAAAGTGTAATGCAAAAAATATATAGGTACATCACACAAGTAGTATTTTTTATTCTGTATTCCCCTTCGTTTTGTATATTCATCATCATCATTCACCTTCTATCTGACTGGGGGATTTCAAAAGTACCCCTGAGTAAGGCTTTAGCTTTCTTCAAAAGGCGCTTTATCCTCTGTCTTAAATAAAGATCCCATTTTTTATCTTCCTTTGTATACTCCAACATACTTATACACACGCTAAATTTATTCATACAACAAGCAAAACACAATGATGATGGAAAGAAATAGCAACAACAAGACGGGTAAAAGAAACGATATAGCTGCTCAACTAAATAAGTCAGTCCGTCACTTGTGTTGCTGGATAGATAAAAAGGGGCAATTTCTCCAAACACGCTGCAACAAAAGACCATGCCTACACGCTCACAGCCACCCACATTAACTCGCAAAAATGTACACGGTGTCTCTATAGCATTTTTATCCAAAACTATCTTAAATCTCTATAAGGTTGAAAATTCAAAAAGAAAAGCAGAAAGACTAATATACCATCGTCAGCGACAGATAAGAAAAATAACAAGAAGATGGAAGAGACAGAAAAATCAAGAAAATCGAACTCTTTCTTCTCCCCTTCCTTGTTTGTCTCCTGTAGTATTAGACAGAGGAAAACATCTTTTTATATTTCTGGCGGAAACAAGGTTTCCTGTCGAGGCTGGCTTTTTAGTGATTATTTTTAAAATAGTGCATAAAATTGAAATAGAGCACACGAATGTTAATGTAAAGCGGGTTCAAAAGTTGGGAGAAAAGTCTTTGACTCTGATTTACATGCCTTGTTCTCTCGAAGGAAGAAAAGGCTGAAAGGATATTTATATGAAGCAGTGGGGATTTTATTTTAAAATGCGGTCTTGGAAATTTAACCCCTTTTCGTTTACTTCCTCCTGTGCTATCACAACTTTACCGTCACTGGGAGATCTAAACTTTTCAAGTTATTTTTACAGAGAGAAAGTAAAACGGTCACAAGATATTACGTCCAGTGCAATCTGTAAACGAGACCCAATGTTTCCTTTGACTTTTGTAACAGTAGGATTTTTGCACTTAAATTACTGGCTGCTACTTGGACGTTGCACATGAAATTGATGGATATACATATTTATATCGTACGATAAAATAAAAGAGTTAAATAAATTTCATCGCACTCCCTTTGTTTTGCCAACTATCAACTATCTACTTCACACACATGCACTTGCACTCCCCGCACTGAAATCCATTATTATCGTTTGCACTCCCGCCTCCTCAAAGAAAACACGAAAAAAGGAGACTGATTCGTTTCACTGAAATTGTTCTTTCATTGTCTGCTTTTGGTAGAAAAGTGGTAGACGAAGTTCTAGGTGGACGAGGGTAGTTTACAAAATGTTGCGACGACTTTGAAAACAAATGTCACCAAATTTCATGCGAAACTGATTGAAATGTATTTTGAAAGAGTACGTTTCGCCTTTCTAACGATTTACTCAAAGCATGCAGAGTACTTGGAGACGAATACTGGTATTTTTTGTCAAAGCCATGAAATGTTGTTTTTCCATATTTTGTATAATGTTGATCCGACTAAAACGGCTCCTGCGCATTGTAGTTTGTCTATCATCTAAGAAACAAAAACTAGTCAGGTGGAGACCCTAGTTGTCTATAAGGAGACTGTCACAGTTTAACAAGTGTATCTTTTTTGACAGCCATGAAAGTATAACTGCATGAGAATCTACCATGTCAATTCTTCGGCACGGAAGTCTATCATCATTCGTCACCAGGTGCTCTGCATGCCTTCTGTAACATATCATTACAAAGACCAGAATCTCTTTTTTCAGAGGACGAGATATTTGTTATGAAAATCGTCGCAACATTTTGTAAAATACCCTCGTATAGAGACAGTCCGTGGTTGGTGGGTCAGGTAAAAGGAAGCGTAGAAGAAAATGATAATGTTTAGCTTGAATCAAATACGAGCATTACTTTCAAAAATTGATCAGTAGTATGGATGATAATGGTAGTGATGGTGGTGCTGCAGGCAATGATGAGGTATGACTATGATCCCTAGGGAATATAATATACTGCGACTTTCACGCCACCGCAAAAGATATTAGACAATAGTTGATAGTATTAACAACGAACTCAAGCATTCGGTTGGTCGAAACTACTTTGCAAGAAATGTAAGGAATAAGCAGAAACCTTTTAGTGTGTTCCAATGCTGATATGTTATCTCTCGATATTGTTGTATGATGATGCAGTGATTCATACTAGCATGTCAAAATTTATAAAATTGCATCATGCATATTGATATAAAATATTTAATATTCGTTTAGGTCGTAGTATATTTTAGTTAATAATTTTAAGGGTAGTGGGAATGTAATAAAATATACAATTTTGAAGTCAGTGGAAGTACTTTAGCGCATTGACTTTACAATTTAATAATTAGATTAGAGGTGGAGTTTTTATCCTTCCAAACTATGATCAAACCCAGAGCTGGCAATTCGTTATAAGGTATCCAGCCGAGCACCACTAAAGTACGCTCGACTGACTGAGCGCACTTCCACCTACGTCCTGGATATCGCCATAGTTTCTCGGGGAGTACACTCAAGCGTTCAGTAAGGTAGCACATAAAATCTAATAAGTGGCAGCAGTGCTCCTGCTTTGGTTCTATTACCTGGAAAATATCAACATCATCATTCATACACACCCGCTGCTCTCATCACGATGGATACTTTCTCTCCGCTTGTAACACTACCAAAACTCATTATATACATCTCTCTCTCTTTCAAAGGTTTTGTTTTTCTCAAATGAAGTAGAAAACAGCAATAATTAAGTTATACGGCTGGTGCGCAGCTGATCAAATATTCACGTGGTAGCAACTACCATGACTATAGACCATGAAGAAAGCTGATGCATAACCGGAAAATTTCCATGTTCGCATAGATTATCGTTATTTGACATCAAAATACATCGAAGTACAAAATTTAGTTTCGTTGTGATTAAAATGAAAGAAAAATCACATCCCATCATTTTATTATCGGAATGTATATATTTGTACCACAACCAGAGCATGCCTTGTCCCAACGGGAATTTTTGGCTGCGCGCCTTACAAAAGCAGTTGATTTGTTTGACTGGTCACTCCATAATTGCTAGTGTGCATGTTTACATTGCGTTACAAGCACATAAATTGTAGCAAAATATTGTTAACAAAGATCCTAGCGGAGGAAAACTACAGGTCCCTTTGGATACTTCCGTTATACAGCTCAATAACAACTACCGGATCGACAGAAAATCATTATGTGCAGAGTAGATTCCGCCAGTCGTCGTGGTTTCTCTAATGTTGATGATAATGATGACGGCGATGCAAATAAAAATGGAAAAACTTTAGAACTCTAATGACGGCCGAAGTGGAGCCAGGAAGCTTTTTAGCTGTATACAAACGCCCCGGAAAACGTAGAAAGAAGTGGAGAGGTTCAGTGACAAACAGTAGGAAACAGAAAACACAACTGTTCCGTCCGAGTGTGTGAGTATTGTGTACGTGAATACACTTCAACTAACTCCCGCATATAACAAGTACAATACGTCGCTTACATAAACTTGTTTCTAAGTGCACACACACCTTTCATGGGAATAGGTTCATGTTTGTAATTTGGGATGGAGAAAAGGGGAAAGCAGAGAAAGACGAGCTGGTTTATGTTTTCTATCGTTACTGTTGTAACAGAATATTATGTTAATTCAAAAAACGGCATGATTTATGATTTATATGGTAATGGTTGTTACGATATCTGAATATACACGTGGCAACGGCCGTCACGAGTTACGGACTTTTTCAGTGTTTTACTTCTATTAATAAAATACAAAAACATAAAAGTATATGAACTGGAAGAGCGAGGGTTTTATTGTCAGGAACTCTAAACGGATTTTTTCTACTATTTTGAAATCTGTAACAGATATTTTGTACGTTTTGCATAATGTGACAGGATGTTATTCATACTGTTTGTCGATTTTCATTGACTCACAAGTTACAAATCAGATATCGGATTCCGTAAATGATACATGAAACAGGAGGTTTCTCATAATTCACTTTGTGTATATATGAAGTAAGCGAGTAAATATTATGCATTTTACTACTGCTCTCCGTCAGTAGTTTGTCTTGTTTCTTTTATACTTGTCAGTTGTAAGCGGTTCCCTTTTTGAATATCTAGTCTTTCATTCCATTATACCTGTTTCATCTTTAGATTTTCTCTACCTATCTATGCACATATAACGTGTCGTCATTTTACCTTTCATTAGGTACCTTTGTATTCAATATTCTCTGATAAAATGGTAACGCTAAAGTCTTGATACACTTACAAATTTACAACCATTGTATCTGGAAACTATTAAATGGCATATTCCGATATGGCTGCACAGTGAAAATAACATCGCATCCCGTTGCTGTAAAATGATATTAGTGAAAACTGAACGGTTCGATGGTAATGACAAAGAGCAAATTGAAATCGAATAGGAGGAAAGCGGAACCGGATGCAAAGGCAAAAGACTAACCGTAAGAAGGCTGCAACGGGAACGAGAGAAGAGACATTCATCATCACCATTCCCATTTTTTGTGCTCTAGCTTGTCTTGAGAACGAGTACTTTCCCCGTGGTTCTCTTCTCAGACACGTTGTTTTTCCTTGATTTATTGCCACCTCTCATCTCTGGCCTGCATAATAATGTGTACACCTCTTCTAAAAGTTGGCGCATTAAAACAAGAAAAATGTGCAATATCATCCATGTGTGTATGATACGTATATGTGCGCTGAACCATATGATGTAAACGACAGCGGCATAAATTGAGAATATAAGGTATTCATACAATGCAAAGCATATACCGACACCACAAGTAGTATCCCCACGGAAGAAGCATAATCGAAACGGAAAATTACTGGCTATCATTATCAGGAATCCTTGTTCTGTGAAGTTGCGACAACTAGCTAAAAGTAGTAGTAGCAGTAGTAATAGTATCAGTAGCACTGCAGCAGTGGGATAAATTAAGTACTCTTTTTTTCGTCGTAGTAGCAGTTCTACTAAAGTGTGTACTAAATTTTAGTCAGTGGTCGATGAGACTCTCCTTTTTCTCTCTGGGACCGTGTAGGAGTAGAAACTTGGCAAAAACTAGCAATATTCCCACCATCTGCTCATCTAACCGTGTTTGTGAGCTTCAAAAAGAACTTACTTACAAGGAGTTGATGTTTTGTGTCCAATGGAGTGATTTCATGCTTGCGTAGATTTTCCTGCCACAGGTACGTACGTGCTGAGGTGGGTAGATAGGTAGGTAGCTATACCAATTTTATTATTGTAGTTTATGTATGCATACATTTTAGAGTAATAAACGAGCAGGTATCAAAAAGTGCTTTTTACCTTAGCATCGACTATAATATTATGTAAAAAAAACTGCATGCATATCTGTACGTATATATAAATATTTTGTGTGTACACTTCTTGGTAACACAAAACTCAAAAAACGTCGCAGAAATACTAGCAACTGGCAGAGTTGTCGGTGTAAAGCATACATACACAGAGAGAGAAAGAGAAAGGAAACAACACAGACAGGAGTTTAAGCTGAGGGCTTACACTTCATTGGAATTATTAGTATTTCTTTGTAGCGGGATAGAAATAGGTAATGATAACAACAAAGGTATAGCACTGAAATATACAATACAACTTGTAGCCATCATCGTTGTCGTTGTGGACAATGTTTATTTCTATACACTGAACGAGAAACTCCGCTGCTGGCAGGCTTCCCTGGGCTCAATTTTAAATTGAGAGAAAAATAAGTTACAAAAAAATGGGAAATGGAGGCGTGTATGTTTTACTTTCGTATGTTCATGCTAATCATAATATTAATGTTTGAGGTACGCACGCAGTCGTGCATAAATTTAACAAGGATTCCATATACGTTTTCTAGATGTAATATCATGATAGTCTTGTTTTTAAGCCATGCCTTCATAAATGTATTAAAATATGTACAACTCAAACCAATCAGGTTTTCTCATGTTTTTGCTGAAATTGGTCACTCGGAAATGGAACCCTGACAGTCACGCAGTGAATGAAAATGACTACTTGCAATGAGCCAGAAAAACAATACTTGTCAACAGAGTGCGTTTATCATAATTTCGACAAAAAATTCATCTCCTGAAATAAGTAGGCAGCAGCGAGCTACACTGGAACATCAGGGCAGTGGTGGTGATGGTTGCTATCAGAATAAAATAAATGTATACAAGGACCTATAGCATTTTCACCAACATTTTTTCGGTTCATTACACCTTTCTTCAGCTTTCTCCGCCTGCCTCTCATTCCGTTGCTGTCCAGTTGTAAAAATGAAATTTATTTTTTTGGCAATGTAGAATGTGTAGCTATTACTTGAAGAAATGTACCGTGGCATTACTAGTTTAATGTGGCTCCTTTTCTAGTTTAAAACAAATCATGTGGTGGGGTGTTACAAGAAAGCCAAGACCAGAAAGTAATGGGGAGGAGAGACAGAGAGTTGTGCTGCTTTGGTCACAAGGAATGCGCTGTGAAACGGTACAGGGAAGTAGACACGAGTAAAAAAAGTGTGCATGAGTACACGAGTACAGTTCTTATGTTTGCTGTTGTTGTTATTGCCGAATAAAAAGAATGTTTCCTATTAGTCTGGCACGTACACAACATTTTTTATCCAATGTCTCTTTTTCAAGGTATTACAGCCAGTATATATGGCTGAGAAACATGTTTAAAAATTGATGTGCCTACTTGAACCTAATGATCGACAAAGTCATTCATCTGGTGAAAAGGGCTGTTCTTGTTGAAAGTCTTCCCTTGTAAAATGATACACAAATCCATTTCCGAGAAGAGAGGGAGCAAGAGTTTAGCTGAAAAGTGCGACGCGATGATACTGAACGTCGCGTTTATGTGGCGTAAGTGTCGTTTTCTATTGTAAATTTCTCATCACTATCACACATCTCTCCCATTTACAACAATCTCTACCCCCTCTGATTCAATCCAATTCCGTTGTGCTGCTCGGCCATTTGAAGTGATAGGAAATGGAAAAAGTGAGCAAGCGGTTGTGAGTGTACATCCGATGACATGTATTTATGTATTATCCACATTCACGTTGCCGTGTGTGTGTGTGTGCCTGTGTTTGAATGTGACGGGAAGTTAGTGAGAGTGGACGTTCAAACTTACCTCTTGATACGAACAAAATATTTAATTTAATTTGAAATGACTATTTACATATACGTTTGTGACCACCTTCTATACTGGTAGGCTTCCATCCGGAGAGGATTTTCATTTTGTAAAGCCTTTCCCACACGTTCACTAATTCCGCCAGCAACACACAGGCAGACCCTCGCTTGGCCACGAACACATTTATGAACGCATTTTATTTGACAACAATAGGAGGAATGACGGGACTAACCAATTCTGCCACCAAACAGTAACCACGACCACTTTCATTTTGTTTCCAAACACGATACTATTCACTCCGTTAGCAACATGCATTTTGTTCTGGCAAATGTATGTACAAACGTTAGTAAACGGCAGCGGAATCGTGTAGTGAAAACACACATGCCTGCCCCCTCTACAAAAAAACATACATCTCTGTTTCCGCTGTTTTTTGGCCTCTCCGTCTCTCCTCCACTTTCACTCCTATTACCTATAAATACAAATGAAAACAGCAACTAGCATATTTCTTTTACTTTTGCTTGTGCATGCATACGTGCGTAAACCAAACACAAACATTTATTCATGTGAACTTTTCACCCTGCTCTTCCTCTCTGAAATCGTTTTTTTTCAAACTCAAAACTCAAGAAAAACCAGCCGGCCGAAAATGCTTTACAAGTTGAGTACTTTTTCAAGGAATTCGTTACTGCCATCACTATCGTATTCCGCAAACATTATTCCGTAATACATTTTCATGCACGTACGATTGCATGAGTGAATTTATACCAGTTATGCTGTTACTAGTTTAAAGCTACTTTATTGTAAAGGCAAATAGGTAGCGCGGGTTAAAGGTTGCTGTAAAGTGCATAATATCTTGAGGACAGTGACTAATTTCTGGAAACTGAAATCAAAAATATAGTACAAGCCAATTCCCAAAAACTTGATTGTAAACGTATCGGCGTTACAAGACATAAATAAATTATTAAACCCCCACAGAAGCCACAAGAATGCATTAATTAAGAGTCTGATTGTTAATAAATGAGTATCGTTATATACTTAAGTAAGTCATTAAAAGATAGTGTACACCTTATTTGAGACCAGGTTGTCATGGTGATTCCAGGGGTGTAGGTCAGAGGGATTAACAGAAAACCCTGGTGAAAAACGAGATCTATGAAAAAATTAATCTACAAATTCAGTTTTTATCAGAGGACAAAGTCTAGACGGCCGGACGTGACTCCTCCCAAACAGAGTGATTTCAATAGTAGAGAATAAAATATGCCCTTTCAAGCGCTGCGTAATAAACTAGTGAATAGGCCAGATGTGATAAAATAAACGTGAACGTTGTTGAATACTTTCAATTCCCTTCTGAAAACAACATTATCAAAGACTTTCTTGTTCTTCTCGGTATAACCTGCCAGTTTCTACAGTACAAGAACAACATGTTGGCACATAAGCCGTTTCTTCATTTCCTTGCACCTGAAAGATACATTTTATTTAATAAACTAAATAGATAATTCCTTGTTTGAGTGACGGCAACAGAAAAACAATTTCAATAAATGAAACGTTTATAGCAACAATTAATTTCAGCGATACACGACCAATGTTTGAGTGTAACAAGTGCATATGGACACACATAAATGATTTTTAAACTAATTTATCATCAATGGCACTGAAATGTAGCAATGCGTAAAGGCACATTATGTGTGTATGGTTTTTATTTGATCGTTGTCCGTTATGTTTATTTAAACGGCTTTAAGTATATAATTGCTTACATGCTCATTGCTGCGAATGCTCTACTCTCATATATGCTTGTGTTTAATCCTTGTGTAAACGCTTCCGGATGTACATGCGTTTGCATATATAATGTTGATAAACTTGTCTGCACCATATTTACTAACATTTTCTCTCCAAATTTTGGATGAACTCCTATAATATGTAAATAGTAATAACCAATTTGAGCTTCAGAAACAGGAAAATGTCGTAAGTGTTGTCACAATTCTGACAAAACTGACAATCATATCAGCGTGTCTCTATAGCGCACATTGAGCAATCGTAACGCTATTTTGATACTCTCTACTTGTCAACGTGTAGGAATTGCCCCAAATTCAAATCTTTCATCCAATATTATCATCCTTTTGGCGTTCCAGACAAAAGTACTATAGAAAATGTCGGTTTATCTCGCCCTAATGGTTGGGTTGGGTATTACATTTATGTAAGACCACATGGTGTCGTAGGCCCCAAATAAGTAGATACTATTGAGCACCCAATTTGTTTGTTTTAATTTATAATGGTATAAAAAAGCGATCAATGCGTACAAAACAAGGGAAACCCACCCGTACCCATCCAAATTATTTACAGCACTACACATCGTCTGCACTAATGGTTTTGTGAAAAATAAACTGGCACATAGCATATTCATCTGTGCTCTTCAGATTGAAGGTGTTTCGCAAGCAGAAATTCGTGGAAACGATGCACCAAAGCATGAATTTATAACGCTCTATTCAGTTTTGTAGCATATAGTATTCTGAAAAAACACTTATGGTAAAGTAGTCCACTCGACCACTTGGAGAAAAAGTGTTTTTATTCTTCAAATTTGCTCTGCGTCTTTCCTTCTCCTTTTTCCTAGTTTGTCTATTGCAACTACTAATTACGAATTCAGCACATTCAAGGTTGTTTCCTGTTGCAACACTACTTACTGCCATATACTTGCTCACCATACGGCAAAGCTTTTTGCTCGAGTAAATTGTACGTGTTTGCCCTAATTGCTACTAAACACTTTGATTTTCTGTACAGACTGCGCAATATCCTAAAAAAAACTTCAGCCTGCTCACGATAACAAATTCTGAGTTTTATGCTTGGACAAGCAAGGTTAGTATCACTGCAATGCTAAAAGCACTATCGTGTGTACGTGAGCTTGAGTGTTTTTCCCCACACGCAGCATTTGTTAGTACCACCATTTCCCGGTTTGACGATGATTATGAGGATGCATAACGATGGAGGATACTTTCAACTATTTTTTCACAATTGTACTGTCAATTTGAGTACTCATGCAAGCTTGCTTCTTTTTTTGGTTTCAAAAAATACGAATAGGAAACTTTATTTTCTCTGTGCCGAATATAGAAACATTTTATCATAGTGTTCACTCTTGATGTCGTTATAGACACAATATGTGTTATTTGCGAATACATATTGTATACACGTGTATTCGTTTCCCGTTTCCTCTTTTGATATGGACGTCTATCTCTACAACTGTCAATGTTTAGAAATTACTTATTATGTACCAAATGTAAATTATGCTCCAACCAGTCAAAAATAAAAGACGTCATTTTGAAGGCATCGCGCTCTAGTAGAGTGTGAATCGCGAGCGTGTAAATTTCTGTTTTTATCAGTAATGATAATGATGTTGTTGTGTCTGTCTGTCCATGCCCACACAGTTTCTAATAATTAGGAATGATGAGCTAGCATCTGGGCTGGGCATCATCATATTGGTACAAGAAAAACCAACATATGGTATACTACAATGAAGAAAAACTAGAAGTTATTTTTACTTTAACAAGCTATCACTTCATCACCTAATCTCTACAGAAACATTTCTAACAAAAAACCTTGGGAATTATTTACGGGAACGGTTTTTTGGAAAAATTTGGTAAGCGATATGTTACATAATTGACACTACATATTTACATGCTGCACAACATGAAACTTCCAAATTGATGTTATTGTTTTTTCGCGTGCTAGTTTATGCCAATTTTGTAACGCGGTTAAACTGATTTATCTTTATCATTATTACTGTTTACACACTGCTATTGCTATCATATTTCCACCCCAAAGTTCAATGTATCAAGCCTATTTATTATGGTTCTATAGTGCGCAATATTCCATACTAGTATACATTTCGCATGAATGCTGATAATAATGCTTTGGAGTGACGTTACTTCCGTTATCAACACATTTTTCACGCTTGTTTGGATTCCGTATAGCAACATTTTATACACGAATGAATGTTCAGAGTAGTCGGTAGAATGAACCACCTTTTAGATCCTCAAAAGGCGCACACACGTACTTGTATACTTGGCAACTAACCCCCTTGTCAACGTTCCAGTTTGACGTTCAATTGACCTATACAATTTGTACGTTGTGTACGCAAGCCAAGGCTCACTTTTTCTGTGGTTCCCCAATGATTCTTGTAGGAAATCAGGTTGTTATTACAGAATGGTGTGATTAGGCGGAAAAAGTCGTTCTCACTTTTGTATCCTTCATTTTTTATCACGAATGGAAGCACTTTCGTTTTCACTTGCTACATTATTAATATCATTATTTCATAAATAATTGGGTGCCCTGTCATGATATAATATGCTTCTCTTGATGTACGGTTCCATGAAATGTATTCATAATCTAGCACTGACAATTGGATCTACATTTTTTATGTTTTCCCCTTCAAGATAACTTGTACATACATATATTTTTATTCATTCACTGTCTTACAGCATTATCGTCACTCTTCGCGTCAGTGAGCCAGCTATTCACTAGCAATCGTCCTTCAGCTTGTTTCTAATGAGAAAACGTTGAAATGAAAATCATATACTAAATAAGAGTGTAATTGTAGTAACGCGAATGCCTCTTTTAAAATGCCTAGTTCCAGTAGGCAGGCAGACATGTTACATTACTACTAGTGCCTCTCTGCACTTTCTCTCCCCAACATCCTGCAGTCTTATCAGTGTTCCCGTCAAAATGAAAATTGTACTTAAGTGACAGTCGTCGCACTGATTAATAAGAAAGTAGACTGCATCATGCTAAATTGGTTCCACATAGTAGAAAGTCAGTAAACCGTTGGAGAGGAAAATCCTGTTATGATAAAAATCATTTTCATTATTCATACCTCCATGTAAACTTAATGTGCGGGTTTGGCGGTGAACAATCGTTGAACAATTTTTTCGTGACAGCAACATTAGAAAGTGGCAGGGTAAAGAAGAGAAAGGAAGATTTTACTACTAATACTATTACAACGCAACGCGGCGGCATTCAAGATGACGATGATGATCAAGTTGATTCTAGAAGATGAAATATCACTGCTGTAAAGACGGATAGCTGAAAGATAATTAACTTAGGAGAGTCAACATGAAGCTTCATCGTTGTTTCCAAGTTGCCCAAACATTTTCTACTATTTTTAATATATTATGACTATGTATCTATACTTACATACTGTTTGGCTGTTGTTATCACACTATCTAATCAGATGTAACCGTCGTATTATCCTCGAACCATACGACACTGTACCAACAACCAAAGGCTCATTTTCTGCTGTAGCTAGTTTTTGCCTATGTCATCTCCAGTTTATATCATATTAGTTTTAAAAAGCAGATTTTTTTGCGGCACACAAGGCAGAGTGAATTTCAAAGAAGTGCAAACAAAGACGGACCACTGAGACAAAACATTACCTACATTATTGTTCGTAAAGATGCTGCTGTTGCTGGTGTCTGAGTGATGACAGAATTATAACTCCATCCCCTAGCTCAGAAGAAAATTACTGGGAGTTGACTGCCGTATCACAGAATACTATTACATCTACATCGTTTCTATCTCTGCTCTTAAACTTTCTACGGGATCTTAATATATTATCTTGCTCTTGTTGTGGGAAACCATTAATACCCTTCTTAGAGAATTAAGTTCTTTCTGTTATGTGGTTTACGGCAAGTGACAGGAGACTTTTTTTTATCTTGTTGAAGAACCACGTCGTATTATATAGTGACATCCGGTTCTTCCTTTCCCTTCTTTTTTCCCCTCCTTTTATATCCATTTAGATGTTGTGCAAGGACGGGCAGGCGGCGACTACGACGCTAGCTTTAATCCTTATTTATTAATTATTTTTTCATTCCCAGTAAAGAACTTCCAGCTGAATGACTAACGGACGTGGAAAAGCTAGATGGAAAGCTAGGCTCGTTGTTCTCTGCACTTTTTGGGTAGTTACTTTGTCGCGTACGTACCTATGCAATTTATGTAGATTGGAAGATGAGAAAACGCTTATGCGCTTCCCATCTATTACGAATTCATGTCATTTTTTAGTCCATTTTCTTCTTAGTACTAGTAGAGATAAGCCCACTCTCCTGTTATTCTGTGACAAAGGTAAAAGTCGTTATTAGTTATCGGGTAGAACCACACACCGATGTCTATAAATTTGTCATTTCAGTCGGGAGGAACTTGTGAGGGAGGTACAACATATTATGTAAAAGGACTGGCTTTCCTGTTGTGCCTGCAGTAGTAAAAACGAGGTCTCATCCTGATTTTTTCGTAGTGGAATCTCCCATTGCAAAAATATATAAGTAGCGTTTTACCCAGATTGACGGATTGGAGACACAAAATTATAAAGTTTAGTTTATGTCTTAGCTTTGCAACGCTTTAACTTTTTGGACTTTTATTGATAGAAATTTATAGCAAGCCATCAAGACTTTAACACGTAAGCCGATGGGACGGTGGTTAGTTAGGTGCAACACTTTCCTCGTTGTAAGGGATGAATAAAATTTTGCAGCGTAATTTCAGTATCGAACTTTCTCCAAACTTTGTTATCGGGAATGGCTTCATGACAACGGCAAAATTTACAGACAATTTAAAAATATACAAGCCTCAGAACATTAGCGCTACCCAATTGCTCCTACAACACTCTGATTATATTTGGTGATACTATCCAAACTAATCTAACTGTTTCTTTCAACTATAAAGCTCCCCTTTGTTCATGTCCTTTCTATGCGTCTTTACTCGTTTCCTTTCATGCGTACGTGTTTTCTGTAAAATCTTTTTAAAGCATTTTTTAAAACTTTTTAATAAAACCTAATTCCCGCTATTAAAAGCGGAAAGGGTACGTAAGAAACGAGAAACTTTTCAATTCCCCTTTCTAATTCAGCATGCACGGTACACCCAACAATAAATTTTGCATCGAACGAAAGCTATCCCAGCTCTGCTCGGACGGATATTTTCATTTATTTCTCGCAATCAAAATCATGCTAATTCAAAATTCAACAATGCAGATACACTAATTATAAATATGCGAGCTAATCTCTGGATTGTACATTCAACTTGAACAAAAAAGTTTCTCTATGACTATTAAATATACTACAGCATGTGCTTTGTGTTCATGATTCATCATTCCATCTGGGTATGAAGTGGCGAGTGAGCGGGAAAGAAAGCATAAAATGAAAAACGGGAATACTTTATCACTTCTTTGTCTTTTGCTCTTGCGTGCAAACCAGTTCTCCACCTATTCTAGTTAAATGGGAGCACCGTGTCTTCATTTCCTATCATTGGTCTCGTCGTAACTACAACTTTCCTTTATTTCACACATGAATAGTTTACACTTAATGAAACAAAATTTTGTAGTGACAGTACACTTGCTTTGGCTCAATTTGTTAACTACTGAAAGATTAAGTATTCAGTAGTTAATGAGATTGCCTTCCTGTCTGTCTGTCTGTCGGTCTGTCAAAACGATAAGTTTTGAACGATATCGAATTTTAAAATTCTGTTCGACCAATCGATGGATATGTGAAATAGCTTTTATAGGTTCGAAGATTATGTTATATATTATATTATATTATTTTGGGTTACACCCTGGGAGTCACATTTTTTTCGAATAACAATAGCTGAATCTTGGTATACAGATACATAATAGATAGTTATGACGTTTTGCAAAGTTTGACCCAAAATGGTTTACCCGTTTGACCCCAGGTGGCGTCAAAGTTTCATCATCACCCCCATAGTGGTTTATGGCAAATCTCATTACCTATTCGATTCTTTCAGTAGCTGTAAAATAGGGTTTACGCCCTTCTCGTTATGTATGCAATTAGCAATGTGTATATTTAGGCAGGTAAAAATAATAACAGTAACATGTTTAGTAATAACAGTTTGCCTATGTGACTAAGCGGCTTCAATGCATTTGACAACGACACGAAAGGCTAACCACTGCTATGTACTGAGAAGCCGTCGGTTTAAAGAAAATTTAGAATTTTACCCTATTTATGTTAATAATAATGTTTGTTTTTTTGCAGTAAATTTCGACCATTTCCAAATATTGCGTGCCATTGGAAAGGGAAGTTTTGGAAAGGTAAGAAAAATAATGCTTTTCTATCAGTTTTGCCCGTTATGTTAAACTGTTTTCGCTCTGATGACGATAGGGATAAGCCACTTGGCACAAAACACTGTCTAGGTGCACATTTGATTTGACCAAGCTGCAATTTTCACACAAATAACAAGGTACTATATATGCTACTCCACGTCTCGGTGTAGAAACAGGGCACTTCCTCAAAAAATTGAACTGTGGCGTTTACTGTGCCATCAAATCGAACAAATGATCTCGGCATACCCACAGGGCACTGGCACACATGACTACTTTTTTTCATTTATTTCCCTCTCCCTTTCTTACTTTTTTTTGTTTTGACCTTATGACCTTAAAAGTATTCGTCCGCTGAGTGAAATGGGGAAGAAAATCACCGTTATCAAATCAATCTTGTGTCTGAATATGTAAAAAAAATGATTTATTCATTTTCGAGCTGTTCATTCTGGTTGTTGTCCTCCTTTCACACACACTCAAAACTTGAAGAAGTAATAAATTTTCTGTCTTCACCATCTAACTCGAAAAACAAAACAAAAAATATCTGTGTATATTTTATTGAAAATCTATATTAATACAAGCGTTACAATATACCGTATATCCTGGTTTATGGTATATACAAACTTTCCTTTTCCATTCTTGTTTCACTTTCAACCTCTCCTGTCCAGAGAAACATGTTTTTGAAGTTTTGAGCTTTTATTTTGTCAACATTTGATAAAAAAATCATCACAGTTTGCCAACACACAGTAAATGCAAGTATAGTTTGTTCTACAAATATAAAAGATTTATTATACAGATTAATTAAATTTATCCCAAAATGTTACTAACTTTTTCGTTCAAAAAAATCATTTATCACGGAATAATCTTCAAACGAATAATCACTCTTAATTTTGCTATTGCCTTGTTTGGTAGTGATAATGGCTAGATGATTTCCCACTTTTTCTATGGCTTTAGTACACTAAAACACGATGATGAAAGTGCCTCTAAAACGTTATAACTCACAATAATAATTGCCTGTACCGCCCTGTTTGATCTCTACTACAACACAATTTGCAGCCCCCATGTTTACACCCATACGAAAAACCGGACGCTAGACTTACCTTCATGTCTCGCTATTCTTAAGCCGACAAAAAAGGTTGTGTTGTCGGAAGCTGAAGGCATCTAGCAAACATTTACGTACAATATAGCGGATTTTACAGGGAAATTTCGTGTTTCTCACAGCACCTAGTAATAGCATTAACTTTTTGCGTTGTTACAAAATTTCATTACTCTGTACAAAAGTCTGAACTGCTAACATACCTACACGAAATATTTTTTTGGTAGTATAGTTGCAGTGGTAGCCGGCAGCAGTAGTAAAATTGAGATACAAAGAATTTTCCGATGACGATAAAGTTGCAGTGATAATGCTTTCACCTCTAAAAGAAAAGAGCCTGAGCAGTTGTTATACTTATACGTATATTTATTGTGTACTTTAATCTTACATAAATGGAAATTTTTTTGATGCCAAGCATTCAAAATTTTGTAATATTATTCGTCGTGCAGGAAGTCTACGTCAAATCTATCTTACTTACTACTACCTTTGTATCTACATTATTGATATCACTAAAGAAAAAATCAATACCTTCCTTAGAAGAATGTAATTCATTATTATGGTCGTGTCTGAATTTATAGGAGAGCTGGAGAGCATCGTATGCAGAGAAAAAAACGATCATATCATAATCATGACGTGACGAATGACGACGACGACACCGAACACGACAAGGCACTACTATGACGTGCAAGAAAACGTGCATGCGATGAAAATGATTTTTTTTCGTTCTTGTGTTTATGAAGGAATTTGTTTCTTGACAGCGGTGATGAAACTTTGAAAGAGCATATTATCAATTTTTCCATCTACCTGTGTCTCTCCTTCTCTTATCTAAATCGATATGAATTGTTGCTGTATAGTAAAAAAAGCGGAAAGGCGAATTAACATGCTACAGAATACGCTCTTTAAAACAAATTCATCGGCATGCATTTTATGGCATTATTCCCATTAAACTATAGTTTTGTTGATATATTTTTTCTCATAAAGAAATGTTCACTGTTTTACAATATGTGTCTCTTGTGTAGCTAAGATGATATTTTTTGCTGTGGTGTATCCCTCCGCAGCAAGTTTACTGCCGCAGTCAGCTTGCGGTGCTGCACTACAACGTAATAAAGAATGAGATATTTAGGACCATTCCAGTCTCAACGGGATGCTTTATGTGTCTGGATAATACACTGTTTTTATCCATTTATATTAGAGGTGGTCGTGGTGTAAATCTTGAAAATTATTCTGGCTGGTTGATTTTCCAATATACGGATAAAGCGCGTATATCCAAGCAGTAAATTAGCTATACAGCTTTTCTGGGTATACTAAAATATGGTACCTTGCAATTTGACGTTTAATTTGTTAATGTGATTCAAAACGCCTCTGTGACCACCACCGCCACTTCTCTGTAATTTTGGCATTATCCTTATCATATGACCGTTCCACTGACAACTGCAAAACACGGAGCAATTTTATTGCTGAACATTTGTGTACTAGCATCAGCATCAATAGAACAGAAAATACGTACCTTTCCCTCAACTAACACGACTGGTATTGTGTAGTTGCTGCATATTAACAAAAAAATGATTGTAGAACAGCCTCCGTGCGAACAATTTGAACGGTTAGGGTGGTGTGAACAGAAGATATAACGAGCATAAACGCAACTTTTCAAGGTTTCTTTTTTGAGCATTCCCATTTTCCCATATTTTAAATCAACTACTTTGCTGCTTCATCACTGCCAAACGTCTGTTTAGAATGTTTGGATGAGTTCCTGGAAAAAAGTAGTCTGCCAACTTTCCAACACGAAAATTCGCCGAGAAAGAGAAAGGAAGGAGGATACTTCATTTCTGTTAGAAAAAAATTTTCTGAGAGATGCACACAGGGAGATAGAACGAGCAAACGATATAAGGTCGATGTGCGTCTATAATCAAGGAAAACTTTTAATGGGCTACTGTGTGGTAGCAATGTATTATTGGATTCAATTCAGTAATAAAAGTCGTAGAATCGTCAGAACTAGAGAAAATTATACAATGAATATAAAGATAAAAAAGCAAATTGCTCTTGGAAGGAAGACAGAAAAAAACATAAAATAGCTAATGGAGGCGGATAGGAAAAATTGTAAAAATCAACTTTTGTTTGTTCTTCTTACATTTTTGGTGACTTGATCTCTGTCAGGGCGCTGATTGCAATCATGCCGATGCCGCAGGCTGGTCTTGTTCAGTCTCGGTTCACTTAGCAATGAAAGAGTTGAAAATTTAGAAATATCCATACATGGTGAGGTTGTAAGGTGCACGAGTAGGCTGACATCTCTCAGAAAATGTGCTCACATTCACGTTGCAAAAGTTTGAAAAAAATCTACTTGTTATGGACAATAAATATGTGTGTAGTAAATGTTACAGTGTTTCCCAACATGTTAGTAGGAGTTTTGACATTTCCCAAATCGTTTGAACAGTTGACGGAACCAACAAATTGCGTAATAGGTACATCATTTATTATATTTAGCATGAAATACAGAAATGGGAGTTCTGTCTGGCAACGCACGCAGTATTATGTGTTACATCGTGGCTCAAAATGTTGCTCTGGTACGCTCATAAATTGTTCAAACAAGCATAAAACATGTGAAAGCATGAATCAGTATTGTGTATATTGGCAGTGTTCTTCGGGAAATAGAAAACCATTACAACAATGGTGTTTGCTCATCTGCTGCTTACTTAATTAATTTGATAGCTACGCAAAAATGTAACTACTTAACCCAGCATAAAAACTGATTTAGGGATGACTGACCAATTGTCATGGGGCGAGTGACACCTCGGGAGTATACCTTGTTAGTAAAAATCCTGTATAATCATAAGTAAAACCCCCGTATTGATCATCGTTATAAATATTAGATGCGCGCTGATATTTTTACAGTGTACGGAGAGCGGGAAAAAATTAAACAGCGTTGAAAAAAAATACCAGAAAGAAAAGGGTGACGTAAGGGGAGTTTAATATAGTAGTATTATTATAATAAATATATGACTAAATGTGACTAAACGATATTGAAAATTAATTGATTTTCCAGGGGAGAAATGAGAAATCATTAATTTAAACTATTAAAAGCGATTTTTTTGTGAATGCTATGACTATGTTTGAAAACATACGTTGTTTTGTAACTATTTATATTTACATATTGTAAACTCATTAATTTAGACTACAATCTGCTTGTCAAAACTTTAGTAACCAACCGTTACTAGATCGAAATGAAAGGGAAAGTAAATTCGGTTACATGCGCTAGGTAATGTATGCAGCCTAGAATGCGTTTGCATATCTACTCGTGCATAAATTATAACTTACTAAAAGTAAATAATGGTTGCAAGTAACCGCACACCAATAATCGCGCAAAGTTGTTACGTTTAAAGCATGTTTGTTTTTCCCACAAATTTTTAACTCCATGTGGACCAGCAAAATTGATTGATCTCAACCTGACTGCTTCACATTCATCTAAAGTTCTCGTTTCTACAGTGTAATCAATCGTAATCATTTGTGCAAAAAATACTTTTGCATAAATATGGTAGAATGTCATTTTCGAAGAAAAAGAGAGTTCAATCAAAGAAACATTTCCAATTGTATGTGTGGCCATTTTTCTATCTAGAAACATCAACCTATTAACAATAGCATGGGAACAGGAATTATGAAATTTTTGAAAAGAAGAAGAATATATAGTCACGCAGAAGCAAAGTGGATGTGAGATGTAAAGGACAATAATATGATTAATTTATGATACAGAGTTATGGATCTTGTGTATTATGTATGTACATGACATAGCGGTGGACTTTTTCATTGTACTGAAAATTCACAAAGATATACGCCCTAATCTTATTAATAATGTCCGTAATATCAAAAGTTGAATTTTTTTTATTCTTCTTTCATTATGACAAGCACATACTACACTACGACTAAACAAGGCCTTAAGTACATGTCAGACGTAAATAAATACTTGACTTGTCACTGTTTTACTGTTGCGTTCTCTAAAAAACGTAAATAATTAGAACTCCCTTTGCTTATTAAAATAATAATAAGCTCTTAAGCTTTTCCGTCGGGAAAATGCCTTTATTCTATATTTTCTTTCATACAAGTTTAAGAATCTATGTGTTAGTTTGGTCGTTTTGAAAACAATATGTTCTCATCAGACTTAGACGTTTTAAGAACCCAAAATCCTAATTTTAGGCAGGACATTAGGCAACGAAAATCACCAAAATAGTTAACTAAATAGGCACAAATTCAAAAATTATTTTCAACACATTTATAATCTAGATAGAATTTGTTTATGTTAAAAAATCGAGGTCCTAGAACCATGGTCATATAAAAATGAAATATGAATATTATGAAATTTCTGGAAGAAAAAGTAGAATGACATTAGATTAGAACCTGGGCCGTATAGGACAGACTTTAAGAAAAAAGAGGAACAAGATGATTTTATTTGAGTATGTTGTAAAACCACTGAAAGAACTAGGTATGTATTCAAAACAGTGGCGCAGGCGCAACCAACGGCTAATCTTGCAACGAATCCGGGGCACTTTGACACGCGTACGTATAATACCGATGTATACAATCGGCACATCTCGTATTCGTATAGGTTAAGTCTGCTTCCACCGCAACACGGCCCACGCCCTAGTTGTGAAAGTTTAAAAATATATAATTCTCGAATAATTGATAGTCTACACTAGATGAAAATGAATGGAAATATTGTTAAGCTCATCAAATTTTATCGGAAAATGACACGAATCCAACGTGATGGAATACATTGCCCAGCGCTCTGGCCATTTTAATATTTCCCGTAGCAAAGGGACACATCAGAGAAAGGCGGTGAAATGTTTTTATATTTATAGAATGAAATATTACGTACAATAGTAGTGTGATATAATTGAAAATCGAAATATATCGCTTAAGCAGAGGTGCATACTTACTTTCAGGTCTAAACATATTAAATGCCAGTGGTGGATACTGCTTAATAATTGAACAGGTATCCCAGGCAGAATACAAAGACAATTTATACCAAGAGCTTTACGTCGGTGCTTTTCTCAGCAAGACCCAGTTAACCTTTAGCCCCGTAAAATTCCGATGCCGTCTTTTCATTGGGTATTCATATTGACGCTGTAATTTCATAATGCGTCATTTGAATGACTACATTTAACTTGTAATGTTACAATAATAAACGCATTTAAAAATTCACACAGTAGGGAACTGTATTTATATAAGCTGTTACTGTTACATGTGGTATATTGCAACATTTTGCTACAAATACGCTTACTAACCCATCTTTATCCCTACTAAAAGACAATAACAGTCCCACAAGTTTCATTTTAAGCATACGATACATACATATAACCCAGCCATTCAAATGGACAAATTTGTTACTAGTCATTAGTCAAATCCTACATCAAGTCAAATTGTTCACTTGTAATTTTATGAAATTGGAACTTAGTTAAATTTGTAGTTAGCCAGTGTTTTTCAAAACGAAAACCGGAATTTCTTAAAATCCAATCTGGTACAGGTAGTAGGTAGTCATTCAGAAGTTGCAATGTTATGGTTTTGCTTGTAAGTAGATTCTGAATTGTCTTGTATACTGCGTCTGAATTCTTCTTGAAACAAAAGCACTGTACTGAATATATGTACGTTGTAGTAAAGAAGAGGAGTATGTTGCTTAGTAGCTTAGTGCTTAGTAGCAATTTATCAGAAATGACAGGGTAAAGAGATAGCCCGCTTGAAAAAGGATAATTTATTCTACAGGCGGGAAATATGAACATGCGTTTAAAATATTCATTATGTTGTAATGTTATTAAGAAAAGGGAAAGGAAGGACTACGTGTCTTAGCGCTTCCTTTCTCTTTCCTTGTCGTCTATGTATAGTGTATACTAACCGATGAGACCGGAAATTATAAATGGTGAGGTAAATTACCATCTACATTTTGTAAATCAGTGAAACGAAACAATCTGAAGTACTGCTGTTATTAGCAAGCAGACAGCGAGAAAGGCAGTTCGTTTGGATAATAAAGTAGAATTCTTTCAAGCAGTACTCAATGTGTTTAACATTTTAAATTGAAAAAAGGAATGGTTGTAATCATTCTTGCAATCGCATTTCTTAATGCTGGTTTACATTCTACACAAATCCAGAGATTCGGTGAAAGGAAAATACATAATATGTTGTGTTGTTGCTCAAGTGATTTTCCAATGTTATTACAACCGCGTTTTAAAGAGAAAGTAAACATACGGAGGGTGTAAAAGTGATGCTCCTCCAAAAATTAGTTGAATTGTTCATATAATACGTTTTACTCAAATCAACAAATGCAAAGTGGAAAAAAAGAGGAAGCTGTCTGTTTGGCTGTTGGATCTTCTCATGTATTGTTTAATTTGATGTTCTAGAAAAAAAACTTTTCCTTAGGGTTTTTGAATTAATTTTAATTGAAATAATGAGAAAGAGGTTCTTGTAATGAAGTAGAAGTAGGGAAAGAAAATAATGGTGGTGATGAGCAACAACAATAACCAAAGTATATATATAATATAAAAATTGATATTTACATGCAGTGCAAATGAGTGCTAGAAATTGAGCCGAAACGTAATCATGAAAATACGCGTAGCAATTTTCTCTCTTGTATCAACTGTCATAACCGCGAGAATACTGTTTTAGTAGTTCATCCTAGTTTGTTGCCTTTACGGAGTGCCACATGCATGCCAAGGAAAAAATTAAGAATTTTGGTAAGCGTGAATGGCTTCTAGGTAAATGAGTTTACTTTTAATCTCAACATGAGTTGCTCTTCTTCTACTACTTATTCTGTTTTCAGTGCAATCAGAAAAAAAGTTAAGTTAAACTACGCAAGGAAAGTATAGAGAAAGAAGGGGGAAGAAAGAGAGAAAAGGTAGTGTGCCACCACCATCAGCAACACTATTATGACTACGAGTTAAAAAGTACGTAAAAAGTCTGTAAAAACTTTTGTAAGTTTGATTCTCTTGCTTTTGAACCCAAAGGTTTGCCCCACTTGGCAAAACTGTACTCCAGTATGCGAGCATCCAGACAGCGAGTAATGAATAGCAGAAGAAAAATTTCCGCGTATGCCAGTCTTAATGCTAAAATGAAATATGAATGGTGGTGAAAGGAGAAAGCCGTTTGCATCCCATAGAGTCGACTTGAAAACTTTTATATATGGGTGAATAATATGTACATATAAATATCAAGTGTGCATTACTCTGTCTTTGAATTTTATGGCAACTAAGCTTCAAGTCAAGATTATACATCATTAAGGCTTTATTTTTAAGAGAAAAAAATTGTTCATTTATGAAAAAGTGGAGTTAGCATGCAAATTGTTAGTGACAAGTAAAGAAAGAGGAATGTTTTTTATAAATCTAATAATAAGAAAGAATATTACTGGTTAAGACCATCCTTCAGATTTTCATAACGTAGACAAGATTATCAAGGATATCTTGCTGAGCAAACTTAAAGCACATTAACTTTTCAAGTGGTCGTTTGTGACCGTAAAATGATCAAATGAACATATAATTTACCTAAATAACCTCTTGTAATTGATACAAAAAGAATAAATCTACCATACCGAATAATAAAATAGTGATAGTAATAAGGTTATATCATTTGCAAATTGTACAGATGTTTCTATTTTCTTCAACATTGCGCCACATTTGAAGACCGACTTATGAACCGAACCGAGCTCGGGGGAATGCTAAATTATTCATACATACAAACTTCTTTGTTAGAACAAATGCCATGTAAAGCAAATCATTTCGGATGGTGGATTTTGGAACAAGAAAAAAATAACGTTAGTCAAAGTGTTGAGGTTTGTATATATAACTATGAGGAAAAGCAGCGAAATTACTTCGTTTTGATTATAAATTTTTTTGGAGATAGATAATTTATTGTACTGATTTGAGGTAAAAATTTGGACCCCAGGGTGCTACTGGTCGGTATTTATCGAATCAAAATTAATCCTAAACAGATAGATAACTTGTTAGTTATCTATCTGTTTAGGATTCCGCTGTTCCGCCTTCGTATGTACCAGGTTACGGCATTGTTTTTGACTGGTTTCAGCAATACAATACTATAATGGAAAATATGGTAAAAATTCCTTTTGTAAGTATTTATGGTAACAGGAACTGCATCACGTAATGTGACAGGACCATGCAAAATTAATGCTGTACTTCAAAACTTGAATTTTGGCGGTTGGTTGGGCATTACTTGAAGCCCCGTTAGTAGCTGAAGTGTCGTTACGGGCCCCGACTGGTATACAAAACACTAACGCCAAGTAGGTTAAATTGTGGTCGTGTAGATCGCACACCCACCTTCTTTTTCTCCTCTTTATAGATGAAGTGCTTTGTAAATGAACATGTCAACAACATTTAAGTCCTTTGTTCCTGAAAATATGCACATATATGACATCCGACAGAATAAGTGCACAGCACAGAAGCAACAACAGTTTTCCCTTCAGCAAAAAGCTGCTGCTTATCAAGGGTCTCTTTCTCTGCATTCTTTTCCTTTTATCCTTACCTCATCTCACTAATAACATTACAACTTTTACCGCACTGGACTGAAAATGCAAACAAGGTTTGTGCTTGTCCATGTAACTATAGATGCGCCTCTCTTAGCGAGGCACACCATTGTGTGTCGATGCCGTCATTCATCAGTCACTTACGATTAGCCAACTCGTATATCGTATGTACAAGTAAAGTTTTTTCTACAGGATTTTCCTGAAAACATAGCGACACCATCACTCCCCGATGTTACATATTATTATAACGATAATGTGTCAACAGCTTTCCCTTATTCTACCGCCGTTAAAGTTCTCTATTCTTCTGAATTTCTACCGGTCACATTTCTCTCTGGATTAGTGGAGCTGGATGGTACACAACAGGAAATATAATGCCGGTAGCTCGACTTGGCTCCTTGTTTTATTGCCTGTGTGGCACTATTTTACTGTTGTCCTTTCAACTTGTACGTTTTATTGCGTCCGTCTCGCGGCAGAGAAGATCTATCAAAACGTAGTAATGGAAACAGCTACGGTTGTATTTTCCAAGGTATTAGAAAATAAAACTAACGGTGTGCTGTACACCCCTATCAGCTATAATTGCCTCGTGTCGGTTAAGAAATGGAACGAGCTAGTTTTTTTCTGTTTACTGGTCTGCATGCTCGTAAATGTGTTTCCTTTTGACTTTATCAACTCTGTGACAAGGAAAGTGCATTCTCACTATTTTTCATGGTAGTAGTAACGGTAATGAAAGCGCTACAACTGATTTGTGTCACCACTACAACAGCTACACATTTACTATTTCCACCCGCTTTTTGTGTGGTATTTCAGATTTTCCCTCGTGAAAATTTGAAGGATTTTTATTGATGTTGCATTTTGTCCCAAAGTGGAGTCTAGAGCAAGGTGAGTTTTCACTTTGCGTTACGTGCAAACTTATCGCCATTATCGGGGATATTAGAGAAACAACTAGAAAGTGAATAAATAATGTTGGTGTGAGTGCGTGAGTCGTTTACCACTTCACTCAAACACAACTAGGTACTCATTTTTAGTCATTCATTACATTATGGGCGTACCAGCTTTGCCACTACAAATCATTTTTCATTAAAAAACGTACGCGGTGGCATGTTTGTCTTCTTATTTACATGCATGCCGAGAGATGTGTTTTACTTATACTATGCATGCACTATTAGGGGCAACGGGAATTCAATACGTAGAACTCGCACACCGCCGAATAAATGTACAAATTTATTTATCAAGAAAGGAATGGTAACAAGGGCAGTACACATACTGAAAATGGGGTATCGTGATGGTTGTGCTCTAAATACGAATGCTGGCGGGTGGTATTAAAGGGAGGTTGAACCGGCAAAATTCAACGGGAATCAACAATATATCTAATTCGATCCGGCCGAATGAGTTAACATAAACAAATGCAGCTGCCTCTGCGTGCTTTGCTACTTTGGGGCAAGACAGTCAGCTCAATTTTTCTTTTCGCGCGGTATCTCCGCTTGTGACAAAGTACTAGCCTTGCGTGTATGTTTGCGTTGCGTTGTTGTTTTGTTTACATTGTTCAAATGCTTTCACGCGTTTTAGTGTGGGGCGACGTGATACCATTTCTCACCTCTGTTGTTCGTTACACTTTATATGTGTACACCAGACCTGGGCAGAACACCCGTGTCCAGATTTTGGTCTTCGGACACAGACACCGGTGTCATGGTGTCCATGGTGTAGGTCGGTGTCCTGGTGTCCGCGCAGCTATGGTGTACACTACACCACTTCACGTCTGTTGTTGTTGTGTTGCTTTTTTATTGCGTGGTATGTTTTAGGTAGGACCACCCTCTGGGGCAATTGGTTGTGAATTTAGGTAGGACCAGCCTCTGGGGCAATTGGTTGTGAATTTAGGTAGGACCAGCCTCTGGGACAATAGATTGTTATGCCACACAGACTATTCTGTAACTACGCAAAATTCCAATTTCCTTCGGTTTGGGTTATGGTATAGGTCTTTGACAATATACTGGTTGTTCGGCTATTTTAGATTAGAAATTCGTAGAAATGGAAAAGTTTTATCGTTGACCGCGAAATAACTCCATTTTTTAAATTTGGTAGATTGCAAGAAATTTCCATGCAAGTACTGAGAATTCCATGGAAACTACACCACGTCACATCAGCCTGGCTGTAACAATAAATTTATACCTTATCAAAAATACAAACAAGCGAATATCTGATTAACTTTAATGTGAGATGGGGTAACTTTTTTTTATTTTGAATTTTTGATTAATAAACGACAAATTGTAATACTGTTTAGGTATTAACTTTAAAATAGTTGATTGGTTTAGAAAAGGCATTATAGGTGTAAGTTCCAAAACCAAAAAACTAATACCGCCGCTAGATGGCGTTACTTTAAGTAACGTCACGAATACTAGTAAGTATCTATCGTCATAGCAACACTACAAACGTTCACATTTAGTCTAATTTGTATTGCCTACCTTTATCATAATACCATACTAACCAAAACCACACGTTGAACTTGATGTTGAGAAACCTCATTCTTATCAACACGAGTTGAGTAAGTAGTAGTGGAATACACCAATTATGTGTACCTGCCTGAAATTCAGTGGCTAAAAATTCTTCAGATGCATCTTTTCTTCATACAACCCAGCAGACGTCACTAGAACCTGACCACCGTGACAACCCTACTTGTCAGTGAAAGAACAAGGCACAATTACACACGTATAGCGGCATGATACAAGTTTGTGTGTGAGCCTAGGGAAATAATCGTAAATTGTTTTGTGTATTCAGACTTCAGCATGAAGAAAAATACTACGCTGGTGGGTTGTATTTAAGGCAAATCGAAGGAAAGAGAGACCTACAACGAGCAGACATTCACGTTGTTACTTTTAGTATCTTAAATATTCAATTGTAAATACCTGAACAGCAGCAAAGCACAACGCAGAGTGTATGTTTTTTGCTCGAGAATTCCTGTCGCTTTCATTTGCGGCACGCGTACCATATCTGACATTCCTACTACAATACACACAAATTTTTTAAACAAACAATAATGTGAGATAGAAAAAGGTAAAAGGAAAAAAGTTTAATGCTGCTACTTTAGCAGCGGGCTTATCCGAAGTGGTAGCTAGCAGTAATCGAAATAAAAGCACGCGGACGGACTAACACATAGTGAAGGAGTAATCAAGTGAAAATAATGCAAAACAGAGGAAGTAGAAGGGTAAATTTGGAAAACTTGTCCAAACTTAATATTAAAGTAATCTTACTTGAAGAGCAATTAGAAAGAATATGGACAAGAAAGCTTCCATTTGGTTTATGCACAAAAAAGTTATTGTGTACAAATGACTAGTCACAAAAATTCAAACAGTAAGGATATTTTTTTTATTTACTCAACTAAATTCTCGGCACTGTTCTTGCCTTGTCAGGGGTACGAATGTAGTAGTAAACTTTACACCATGAAAAAATAGGAAACCAATGCTAGAGTTGTGGTTATGGTGGTATAAAGGAAGCCCATTTTTGTTACGAAATAAACGGAAGGGACTGACTGACTGACGGAGTGAGAAGAAAAAATGTAGAGGGACAGCGGTAAAATGTTTGGCCCACTTCACAACAGAATCAAAAATGCTGTGCCTCACTTTTCTGACATAATACACATGTTCGCAATTCACTCAACCATAAATACACGATCTTTTTTCCTTTTTGTTATTTCTCCTTTGGTATTAACATTTTTTAACTATGGTTTTTATGTCCATATGCACTAGAACTGCTGATATTACTACTACAACAACTACTCCTCCTTCTACAAAGGCGTTACATATGTTATGTACAAGCTTTCTTCATTTTTTATAATATGTATGCGTACTTTATGATTCCTGCTGAAAAAGTGATGTAGAAGTTGGAGTAATAGAGGAGACTCTTATTCAACGTAATTTTAAGTATGGCCACATCATGTGTCATACTTCACGGTTATTATTATGATTTAAGAGATGTGAATGAAGGAGCAGTTGTTAGAGCACATTTTACGTGGAAATGGGAAAAAAGAACTGTGTGTCGGGCTGCTGCTCATGACAAGAGTGTGCGAATACTACCACCCAGTATTATGCCTGCACGATATAGTCATTTTAGTCGACAAGGGTGGTAACTGGCGTTGTAGCAAAGACTAGCAACACTGAAAGTACTTAATAATAGCACATTATGAGCATTAGTTTTTAGTCAGGTACATTTATGAACGGAGCGGCAAGGGCCTCCTGTGTAATATAGTAGTCATTTTTATGGAAAACAGTACCTGAAATAAGTTAATTTTCTTCCGGTAATGCCATTATCATCACCATCGTCATCCACCTGAATATATCCTCCAGTTTTCCAGGTCTTCAAAAATGTAAGGCGTGTGGACTGGCACACAAACAACGTTGCATATTTTAGGTGGCAACACAATTTATTATTATCCTCGTACGGCCTTGGTCGTGCTCTCCCTCTCTCACTTTCCCTCGACGAATAACATCGCTCTTTGGTAAGGTAAACCTATTAGTCGTCTACGTGTTTCCAGAAACGGAAAGTTGACGTTGAAGGAGGAGTTGATGGTGGATATTCTTCATGTTTTTTTTTTCTTGGAAATATTACATGCTATCATCTAATCTACTATTCTGTTTGTTATTATTATCTTTTCAGATGAAGAAGATATGTTTCTGGTGCAGGACCTGCTTCTTGGAGGAGATTTGCGATATCACCTTATGCAAAATGTTATGTTCCCTCCGGAAGCTGTTAGACTGTAAGTAAAAGGAGAATAATGAACAATGAAGGCTTTGTTGTAGTGGCGATAATGTTCAGTAGTTATAGTAGCAGTGCTCGGCTTTTATCATAAAACTTTTCCTTGATGCAGCTCTAGTAGTGCTGTGAGCGAAGCTGAAATGTTGACGATCATGATGATGCTTTTGATAATTTACTATGTGATGGTTGAGGTGGGGGAAAGCGAATGAAATGAAAGGAGGTTTATAGAACCCATTACGGCAGCTTTGTGCACACATGATTATTACGCGTTAGTAGCTGAAGTATGCAAAGCCAAATTTCTTTTACACCCTTTTTAATTTTTGCAGAGAAGAATTAAGCTGATTCCCTGGTGTTTGTATGCATCATGCAAGTGTTATTATTAATAGTGAAAGTTAGTAAGCAAAATGGGTTGCAATAGTGTATAGTATATAGTGTATAGTGGGTGTCATTTTTTCATCACGCTGTTGACATGTGTTTAGATCCATAATAATAATAAATGATGGTTTATCACGACATTTTCCTTGCTGGGAGCAGTAACCAGTAGCAGTTTTACAATTGCTTACTTTAAAGAAAACTTGGATAAACATTAAGCGTTGTCTTATACATATACACAACCAGCGGTCATTATAAATCTCGCTGCGTCTTTCGATAAAAGCAGAATGTCGCCACATGACAAGAAGCAGCAGTATATTTAATTGCTGGGAGGTGCATAACCCTCCTTGTGGACATTAAAAAGTGGGTGCATCGCAAAGTAAGTTCAAAGCAATGACAATTCTTGAGGATTTGAATACACAATGATTTCTCGCTCTTCGTAGTTGGAACATTCATGCAAATAAAAAGCAATTAAGATTGATGGATAGTCTACCGAATAACCATTACGAGCAAGTCAAGCTATGGAGTAAAATCTTTAAGGATGCGAAATGAATTGTAATAACAAAAAATAAGACAAAAAATTATGGTCTGAGAGTTTATGATGAATGACATTACTTTTATGCTGTACTTCATGGACCCACCAAGGGGTGTACCTTTGGCGCATGTGGTGGTACTAGTAGTAAGTACCTGGTAATATCTACATCATAAACTACTTTTATTACCGATGATAGTTATTACCACAGTCGCAATACTGCAGTCACCTAAGTAGTGCCTAAGTGTCAGTAGATGTGTGTTGAGGGAAGTAGTGACTACCGCTACTTTTCTCACTGCCAATTTCCTGTGGTAGTAGTTTAGAGTCGATTCTCTTGTTCACTCTGGGACCATCACAAAATATCCAAACATATCATTATGACTTGATGGAAAATAGGAAATAGCTTTTCAACCTCGGGTTTTTATTATTGTCGTTGTAATGGCGGCAGTGAGCATAAACTTGTGTTTGATGTTTCCTGTCCAACACCAGCAGCATAAAAAGCGTAGAACAGTAAATATAAAATTTCTAACAAATAAGTGTTATATTTCAGATGGCCTCCTGCTTTTCTCCTTCTTGCCACTCCGCCGTCATCCAGTTGTTCTTGACGGTTTTTATATTTTCATCATTGAGCATAAAACTTATCATCAATGGGGAGAACCATATTATGTCCTGTTGGCAGTGCCACATAGAGTCAACTTATATCCTTACCGCCTGACATGTATTTTAATGATTATACTCCACGCCAGGCTTCCAACTTTACAATAGAACACCGTGCCTACCTGAAAGTTTTATCTGGTTTAGGAACTATATTGTCTGGGATAGCGCGCGTTTCCAAAAATACATGGTCGAATACGTCTTTTACTTTTTTCTTCAGCTTTTTTTGCTCTTGACTTACCATGTCCTTTTGTTACACTAGACGACTATATGCTTCCATCATTATCCTCATTCAACCAACCATTTTATTGTTGTTCACATAAAAGGATTTTCAACGAATATTGAAAAGAATGATTGAAGAGGAAGATATATATGGGGATGATGGTGCTTAAAGTTGTCCTTTTTCTCAGTTCACGTTGTTTCTCTACGAAAGAAACCAACCTGGTAGAGGGATGCTTCCGGAAGTGGAAAGTTGAAGTAGAACAAGATCCTCTCGGCACTTTTTGTAGGGTGTTATACATGACTTTTTGTAGTAGCATTTGGTTTGGTGAATGTTTTCCGGAGACCATTCTATTGCGACCACAAGATTTTGATGAGACAACTCTAATTCCGACAGTCCTTCGAAATGAAAATTGGGAATGTGATTTATTTGTGGTGCGACGCTGGCTGTGACAGTGATAGTTTTGGCAATAGCTTTCACCTTTTGTAGTTATTTCATTCGTGATATAAATTGGATATGTGTATTATTGAAAAATGAAGCAGAGTATGCATGTATGGATGCACAACAATGCGGTTTACAATAACCACGTATTAGTACTCACCGTACGACTTCATAAATCCAGGTATGATGGGCCGGGTGGTGGTGAGTGACAGCAAAATATAATTGAAAATCAAAGAAGCATGAATTTCACATTGGATAAGGCTGACAAAAGGGGTTATTCTCGGAGAATTTAGATTACAAAAAAATGATTATATAGAACATCATTTTTGCTTGTATATGTCAGGGGAAGAGCACAAAAGCATGTATCACGTTCCTCCAATATTTCCTAGACACCAATAAGAAGTCAGCTAAAGTATATGTAAATAAAAATGTGTGTGTGCACGAATGTACGTAGGCATAAACAGTATGAATATTTTTGGAGAAAACGAAAAACTAAGGGAGAAATCGGGAAAATTTACAAAAGTACATCTTGTGGAAAATGTTTTCATCGAGAGACGATGAAGAAAAGAAGTGAATAATGGTAAGTAAAAAACAGATATTATTTTTCTGGCAGAGCACCACTCTCAAACTCAATCTGCATGAGGCACTAAACCCCGTTTCAAATATTACATGATGATGATGTTGCTTGTTGAAGCACAAGAAGTAAAAGTAAGCTTTTTTCTACGTAGGTAAATAAATTTGCCATCCTTTTACATTTCTGGAGCTGACAGCACAGCAGCAGAAAAAAATTATATTTTGTTGAGTGATGTTGGATATGAGCGAGACTGATGGTGTGGGAGGTTAGATGGTAGTTGGTGCGTAGGAACAAAGCAGAGCAGACAGTTATGGGACAAGAGGATTTCATGCATACATACTTGTAGTACCGTCATCGTTTTGCTTTTGCCATTTCCAGGAGATGAAATCATACGTCAGGATCATTTTCCCAACAACAATAAAATAACACAGGCATACAATCATACAATCAATTTATCGCAAGTCAGGGCTAGTATAGGCTCATTTCAAAGCATTTTTATTACAGAGTAGCTGAACTCTCTCACAAAAACACTGTTATGCCATGTAAAGCTCCAAATATCCAAAATGCCCATTCATTATTTCAATCGCTTTTTCGAAAAAAATGAAAGTGGACAGGCGAGCAAGACAGACGCCTGGACAGGAGAATGTTCGCTCTAGTGAGCCAATGAACAAATAATACTAAATTATGCTAGCAATAGCGTTCCATTTACTTCTTCCTCCGTAAAATTTTATTACAAACCGGAAAACCTTTATTACCCGACAGGGAATTTGAAATACGCTATTTTTCGTGTATTTCAACCCACACGATTCCTCTCACGAAACAAGCTGGCAGAAGACGACTGTATGCTCTGTCGAAATTTTACGGCGAAAAGTAAACGCAATAAGTTCTTTTTTCTTTGATAGATTTCTTTGAATTTGAAACACGTTTCCTCGAATAAGATGCTCAGCAGAATAATATGTGAGAAGAGGAGCAGAAGGATTCTTCCGCCCTGATATTATTTGCCTATGACAACAGAAAATATTTGATGAAAAGAAACAAGTAGAGTGGTAGCAGTAGCAGTAGGGAAGTCAGGAGGAACAATATGTGCTGTCAAGATTTTTTTGTAGCTTTTGGCTTTTAGATTTTTTCTCCCTGATTCCTATCCCAGTCATGGCCTAAAAGGAAATTTCATTGTATAAAATGTATTTTTTCCGCTTTTTGTTACTTTTCTGTGTGTACATCTCGATTTGCTGTTTTCCTTCATTTTAAATCAATATTTCGTCATGAAAATAGTTTAAGGATATAATAGCATTAATAGTCGTGATATATGGTCGTATGAATATTCCTTTGACTCACAGACAAATGCTGATATCATCAATAAACAGTGCACATACTATGTTCTATGGGGTGTGTAATCAACTCGGTATTTATTGTGTCATTCCTCTCGCGTTCCTTATCATCCTCGAGGTCTTCTTGTATTACTTACTTGTTACGCCCATCATCACTTACTATATATTTATTAACAAACATATTTTTGAGAGGGCTTACCAGCCGTTTCCCGTCCTGCAAGTGGAATTTTGTCCTCAGGATATTTTGTTGCACTTGTGTGTCCATTACTCGCACAAAAACATATCGCTACGTGTAACACAAGAAAATTGACAGAGTGCGTTACTGTTTATTGATGATATCAGCGTCTTCAAAGTTAACGAATACCTATTCATAAGAATGAGAAGGAACCGTGCTGTAAGAATTCAAGCTTGTCAGGTTGAATGATGGACAGACAAATCTTATATTTTTTTTCATTTTGATTGTGGAACTTGAGTATCTCGAGTTGCCTTCTATCTGTCTCTGGGATGGATGACTGAATCATGAATGTGTCATAATTGATGATATGTGTCATAAGCGTGTTTTATAATAATATGTATAGTCTGTATGGTCGCTAGGCTTATATTTAATTTCAACTCTGTGATTTCAATGCTAAATACGTCGCAATTCCACTTTGAATGCGCTAGGTAGAACCAATTGGACGCACACGTGCGGAAATTTATATTTTGCACTGATAAGGTTTGCAATATTGAAACTGGCTGTCATAAAAACCGAAAGTACTGCTAATAAACACGGCATCGTAAAAAGAAAAGGGAAATGTGGGGGTGTCACAGCAGAAGCAATAATAATAAAGTAACACACTTGCCGGTCGTAAATCAGTGTTTTCCACTTAAATATATTGATACCGGTCTGAAAAAATATATGTATACCGAAACAAAAAACGGAAGATAACTACTACTCGGCATACCGTTTTTTCACGGGGTCTTCCACTTAATAAAATGAAAGCCTGCCGGCGGCGTGTGTGTGTTGTGTTGGCTCAGGCCTCCGTATAGAATATAAATGGAACATTTTTGGAGATTTGCTTTCCAGTACCTACCTTTACTATCGACGTTATTGTAATGTTTGTGAAATACTATAATGCTGTCTTGTATTTATTTCTTTATTTAAAAAATACCCCGAGACTTAACTGAAGGTCAGGAGAAGACGTTTTCGATAGCAAGCAACTGTCATCTTAACAGTTATTATATGTAATTTACGTATATACTACAGGCTTCCATGGCACACTACTATGCTCGGCACGAAACTTTGCATAACTTATTGATGGTCTAAAAGATAGAAGAAAATTGTGTGAGACGCTCCTAGTGTGCATGTTCATGTGTGGGCTACACAGCATTGTACCTCATAATAAACTACCTCTTTGTCAGAGTAATCGCCCTTTTCATCCACACAAGGCGAACTACATCTACTAATACACATATAATCGTAAATTTGCCTTTTTCTTGGTGTTTCCTCTCTAAAATATTCATGCCTACCTAAATAAGCTCACATTTTGACAGGACTAACACCATAAGCGCTGCCACTGAATTACATTACTTCAGTCGGTTTTCCCTTCAAAGGAATTCTCATACAAATATTTAGTTTCTTCTTACATTAGAAAAAGGGAAGAGCCTTTATATTCTCTGTGACGAATTTATTTATGAGCCTAGAGTTTCTTCGTGTATTGTGTCACAAAAGAAATAATGAGGTATAAAATAGGCACGCATACGCACTATCTACTACTAGTTATATTGTGCATGGTTTTGCGTTGGTGTGGTTAATGAACGTTTTGCTGTGGTCTCTGCTCACTGGAATAATGATGGTCCTCACTAGTGTTGCTAAAATCAAGTCAAGGGATGGAAATGTTTTTTTAAATGTTGCCTCGCTAACGGGTAGACTGCCAGGCAAAATCAGTCTGATACAAATTCCCCTTTACTAGCAAAGATCCACGGTACATCACCGCAAATAAGCCCATTTACGTATCAGTATACTTCAAAAAATATTATTACAGATTTTGTGATGCAAATTCCCCTTTACTAGCAAAGATCCACGGTACATCACCGCAAATAAGCCCATTTACGTATCAGTATACTTCAAAAAATATTATTACAGATTTTGAGAAGAAACTTGACGGTGGTTGGGGTGGTGGTATGGTATTTATTTTTGGTATGAGAAATCTTTCATATTCGCCATCACTGTCAAAGGCATTTAAAGGAAAGAGGATTTTCTCTGCAGACAAATTAGATAATATATTATTATAGAAGATTAATTTAAGCATTACGGGTACAAATATATTTTTTGAGACTCCATACCAGGATTGAGACCTTGTAGGATGATAATAAGAATCATGTATGTCATAAGAATGTAGCCTAATAGACCATGTAATCCAAACACAAAGTGAAGTAGCGAATGAAGGAAATATTAAGAAAAAATAGCAAGAAAATAAAAGAGACACCTAACCTTGCTTGCGTAAAAAATTTGATCAAAATATATAGGTTTCGGAGATTTTTTTACTAAATGACCTTTGACTCTGTTGACAAAGGAGGTCAAACTTTTGTTCACTTTTAGAAGGGGCCAAATGCTACCTTTATACAAAGTTTGGTGCAAATGGCTTCACATACACCAGAGATACATCTTTTTGACCTTTGACCCTGTTGACCTAGGAGGTCAAAAATTGGCACTGCACACCTATATGACACGGGCTATTGATTGGTGAAAATAACTAAAAAAAAATCTTTCCCGTTCGGCGTTCCTGAGATCCTGAGACAGACATTCGTAATCGCAATAAGAAGCATTCACTTCTTAATAAGCTTTATAAAACATTTTGATAAATCCGACTGAGAAGTTTAGGGGTAGGCTTGTATACACATACGTCTACGAGTGATGTGGCAAGTAAAAGACGATGAGCTTAAACTTGTGCATAGAAGCGTAGAATTACAATAGAACAAGAAATCAGTGACAAAGAAAGGTTGAGTTCGTAATTTCTTTGGGAAAGTTTCTATTTGTCAGAAAGCTGTTGAAGTCGTAATAAGTGATAATGTGAGGGCGAGAGTCGTATTTTTCAAATGCCTTGAACATTATGATCGACTGTGTGGATATGTCGTTGTAATACTGGAATAGTAGTTCACCTAACGTTTACGTAAACCAGTAATTGGACGAATATCGTATTACTATTTTTAGGTATATTTTGCTTGTCCTTTTAACGAGAAAATGTAATTATTTTAGTTGCTGTGTGTAAACCTACTCGTACGGTTTCGAAAACAACAAAGACACAAAGAAAAGAAAACGAGCGCGTACTGTCAACATATATCTAAATGATGATGAAAGACCGAGACAGAGAAAATGTTTTCCAAACTGTTTTCTCCGGTGTTTTGTTTTCGTTTAGTGCCAACTTTCCTGGAATTGTTTCTTGCATGAAGTTCAAAGAAAGAAGAAGCCGGAGAATATAATTTAAAGAGCTGTGACATCGTTATGCTCAAAAAGTGTTTGTTGTCAATATGTACAATGTGAAATGACGTGCCTTCAAGTAGAGTTCCGGTATAAGTGTACTTGTCCGTTGTTGTCGCCTACATTCTCCGCACTCCTACAAATTATTATTATCTTCTGAGATTTGATGGTTTTGTTCCAGGTGCCTCTTTCCATTTTCTTTCAAGACGGAAAATATTGTGTTTAAGTAAAACAGCTTGGTAATCATTTTTCTTATTCCCCCCATTTGAGTGGATGAAAATCCGCGCAAAAATATTCCGGAAGTAATAACAATGATTTATTCATGCTACAATGCCGTTACCAGCATAACATCACTAAGCGACTTTGCACTAGAATTTCTTTTACATGGTCGTATTATCACTAGCATGTTTTTGAAATCACATTTGTTCATTTATTTTCACATTCCGTTTACACGATGATATTTGATCTCTTTTGCAAAAAAAACTCAGGATTAAATTGAAATTGATTTGGAAAGCTTTATACGAAAAATTCCTGATGCTAAAAGAAAAGCCGTTGATTGGTTTTTTTAAATCTTTTTATTTTGCTCCGTTTCGTGATCATTACAAAATTTCCACTGGAACAGAACACTGTAAGGCAGACACGAAGACGACAACGGTGTCATGCTGGAAGTTTGTTGTGGTTCTTTTGGGGCAAGTGCCATGCGACAAATCAATTGCATTCCTAAGTAATGAACCAATAAAATTAACACTCTAGTACTCAAGTACTCACCAGTTACTTCTCCGTATAATGTGGTAGATATAGCATCACTTCTTGAAAACACGTATTTTAGGTTACTCCTATTCCAACAACTTGGCAAAATTATAAAGCAAAGTACAATACACCCATTCCAGTTTGGGAGTTTCACTTTATTGTATCAGGTTACCAACGCGCAGGTACATGGCATGGCCCTAAATTAATGTAATTTTTCCCTGTCCAGTAATACGTACAACACTTACAATAAACAATACGGAGAATTTCAATTTTGTTGGCAGAATGAAAAAGAGGAATCATAAGAATTGATAAAAATGAAATGGAAAAAGGTTTTCACTTTCTTCTTATCATGATGCGGTACAAATTGTAAGAGTGCCCATTTGAAAGGATCAAACTTTTATATCGTGCTGAGAGTGGAAAGCTTGAGCAGAAAATCTTGCATAATAGCATGGCTTTATGAAATGGCATGTTCCATTTTCAATAGTGTTAATATTTTCCAACAAAAGTGAAACAAGTGTAGATGGCTACAAGAGTTGTTTTTTACAACCTCACCTAACCCAGCAGATTTTCTACTGAGCCACCACTTTCAATTGTAAACTTCTCATTTCATGGCAGAGAAAGGTACTATTATTTAGCGGTGGTAAAAACAATTGAACTAAAAGTACGCAAATATTGACATTTTTAATTGATCGAGCAACTCAGGCTTTTACTTTGTCCATAGTGCATGCAAAAAAACGAAGACTAGGAGAGAACATGGAGGGGTAATAACAAAAACAGAGCATCCTTTTGGTCCTTTTTTTGATATGGCGTATCCAATGACATTAGTAAGAGAAACAAGACTGAACAATGCAGTATATTTATTTATCGATTTTAGGAAGGATGAAATGCGTTGTTTGTAGAATAGATCCGATTTTGGAGTAAGTACGCTGCAGCTTTAATCCTTCCCATAGTTGTCTATTGTGCAAGGAAAGCAGCACACAAAGCCTGTATTTTTCTTCATCTCGGTCATTTTGGCAAACGGGCTAAAAGAAGCGATAGACGAGCCACTAATAGAATTACCAAGTAATCAAAAACAGCTGGCAAGTGAATGACCGTCGAATTAGCTTCGGATTGAGGTTGGATCAGCTATCATGAAGTTGTAAGTGCAAGAGAGAGAGAGAAATGAGAAAGTGAGAAGCGAGCTGTAGGGAAGCAACCTCTTTCTCACAAGAAAATACATTCTACTATATCTATGTGTTAACGTTGAAAGGATAACTTATTTTAGCTTTTCAGTTGTCTGCAGCTTGTGTAAAGGAAAAAATACTTTAAGTGATGTACACAAAATATTTTATTGATACAAGATGCTCTTTGATATTTGAGGATGAGACAAAAAGGGTAACATGATACTAAAGTAGAGAACATAAATCTCTGTTTACAAATTACGTTGCTTTTTTTCTTTTTAGCTCTCTTTTCTTGCTTTGATCGGTTGGTCGATAGCCTGCAGTTTTTATCTTTTTGCACAAAAGTCGGTTTTGTGGTTGCTTTTTGCGCTACTGTGATCTTCGAGCTTTCAAAAGTGACGCTCGGTTTTTTTGAAGGGGAATCTGTAAAAGAAATTGGGAAAAATTTTTCTTTGTGAATCATTATTTGGTAAAGATCATGGAAATAAATATTGGATTGTGCACTACCCTTCTCCAGTCATGTAGCCAATTTACAGGAATCACGCGTACGATACTGGTGGTACAATGGGTCAACACAAGAGAAAGAGAAGGTTTCCTTTTCCCTGTACTCACCCATATAAAATGCATAGTAAAATAAACTCTACCAAACGCTCATTACATTGCAAGCATTTATCTGAAACTACTGCATTATTTACAACATTGCTTATGTTGTAGTTTAGAGCATGTACAGTGTCACTCTTTCTTGAAAGTTGATTGTCCATTGCATGTCCATTAGTCTCATGAAAAGTTTATCGTTGTGGAACATTGTGTGTGGCTGTGATGGCAGTTATAAATACATCTCTGTGTAAAGAATGTCTGGTAAACAACCAAAAACCCACCAATGCGTCATACATATATTACAGTACATCGTCATGTAGGTACGTAGGCATGCATGATTGATGAATATAAAATATACATCTAACCAATGTTATAGCTTTCGACAACATCCTTTTCCTTCAGCGTTATTAACTACGCAAAAAGTATTCAGTAGTTAATGAGATCGTCTTCATGTTTGTCTGTCTGTGTGTCTGTCGGTGCCCACGATAACTTATGAAAGCAAAAGAATTTTGAAATTCTGTTTTCGGCAATCGATAGGTATGGTCAGTAGTTCTTATGACTTCGGAGATGGGAGTTTGGGGTCAACCCCCTGGAGGTCAGTGAGGGGCTACAAATTTCAAATAAAAAAACTATAGCTTTTTCAGTAGTTGTACACATGGGTTACACCCTTCTCGTTTGTAATGTGAAAGCACTTGATTCCTTTCGTGATCTTGCTATGTACAACTTCTCTATTAGTGAATTTTGGCAACGTCTTTTTCATCATGTCATCACAACTACCGTCACACTCTACCATCATCATCATCGTCATCT